>WNWK01034530.1:0-20395 GCA_009830355.1 Cherax destructor
GTACTAGACATGTATCTCTCACCTCGTGTACTGTATATGCCATCTTTATATCAACAATGTATCTCTCAAATCTTTGTACCATATTATGTAATAAAACATACCTATTGGTAAAAAAAAAATTAAAAGATGGTGGTAGGAGAAGTGGAATATTCAAATGGCATCAGGAAGAAATCCAAATATTCTTCCTTGAAGCCTTTTTATCCACTTCTCCGAGGCTATGGGTCCCACAATTTGTACCAGAGGTGGACCCCATTATATATATATATATATATATATATATATATATATATATATATATATATATATATATATATATATATATATATAAAGCTTGGATGAGAAGATACAATATATTGGAAGCACTAGCTAGTCATTATTGCTTCTCAGTGGTTCCTTCCCTTAATAAAATCGTAGATCAAACATAATTGGCAATTAAACAGAAAGTACAAGTGAAAAGAATTACCTTTCAACAGATGGGGTCTTGTTACAGTGATGTAATAATATTGCTGTGTTCCTCTCATTCATCATCCCTTGCCTTGGATCAAAAATAAATGCTTGCCATTCCTCACGAGCTTCCAGGTAAATATACTACTACTACTATAATAATAATAATCTTAATAATTGTAATAGTAATAATAATAATGATAATAATAATTATAAAAATAATTAATACTACTACTACTACTAAATAATAATAATAATAATAATAATAATAATAATAATAATAATAATAATAATAATAATAATATAACTACTAATAAATATTATTACTACTACTACGAATTATTATTATTATGATTATTATTATAATAATAATTATAATTATAAAGATAATAATAGCACATGGAGGTGGTGTCCCAGCAATCGGGTTGTTTACTCCGGCAAAGTTCTTACTAAAGCGACCTCCTGATACTAATGAAGTGCTCTTGATCCAAGGATTTGGTGCAACCCACCCATTCCTTGTTACCATTCCCCAGACTAATCAGGTACACCACGACAGTATTGTCTGAGTGACACACGTGAGGTCACACTCACTGACCTGGCAAGGTCATGATGGTCACTGATTTTATCCTCAAACACCTACAATACACACCACTATGTTTTAGTATAATAAATAAAACAGGTGTTTTCTAAAGACTTGCTTCAGTGTTGATTAAAAAAACCTTAAAAGTTGTGTTTTAAAGTCAAAACTGAGCTTTTTCTACACAATATTTCTTTTTTTATATAAAGTTGGGTGTTTAATTTAAACTAAAACACACAGGTTTAACAGGTTCTCTACAAGAACAGGGTTATCAGAGGGCGTACACAAACGCGCGCACACACACACACACACACACACACACACACACACACACATCACACACACACACATATACACACACACACAAACACACACACACACGGTTTCAGGGACGGGAAATCCTGTGTCACAAACCTACTGGAGTTCTACGACAGGGTGACAGCAATAAGACAAGAGAGAGAGGGGTGGGTAGATTGCATATTCTTGGACTGTAAGAAGGCGTTTGACACAGCTCCACACAAGAGATTAGTGCAAAAGTTGAAGGACCAGGCAGGGGTAACAGGGAAGGCACTACAATGGATCAGGGAATACCTGTCAGGAAGACAGCAGCGAGTCATGGTACGTGGTGAGGTGTCAGAGTGGGCGCCAGTGACGAGCGGGGTTCCACAGGGGTCAGTCCTGGGACCAGTGCTGCTTCTGGCATTTGTGAACATCATGACGGAAGGAATAGAGTCCGAAGTGTCCCTGTTTGCAGATGATGTGAAGTTGATGAGAAGAATTCAGTCGGACGAGGACCAGGCAGAACTACAAAGGGATCTGGACAGGCTGCAAGCCTGGTCCAGCAATTGGCTCCTGGAGTTCAACCCCACCAAGTGCAAAGTCATGAAGATTGGGGAAGGGCAAAGAAGACCGCAGACGGAGTACAGCCTAGGGGGCCAGAGACTGCAAACCTCAATCAAGAAAAAGACCTTGGGGTGAGTATAACACCAGGAACATCTCCTGAGGCGCACATCAACCAAATAACTGCTGCAACATACGGGCGCCTAGCAAACCTAAGAACAGCATTCTGACATCTTAATAAAGAATCGTTCAGGACCCTGTACACTGTGTACGTTAGGCCCATACTGGAGTATGCAGCACCAGGTTGGAACCCACACCTAGCCAAGCACGTGAAGAAGCTCGAGAAAGTGCAAAGGTTTGCAACAAGAATAGTCCCGGAGCTAAGGGGTATGTCCTACGAGGAGAGGTTAAGGGAAATCGACCTGACGACACTGGAGGACAGGAGAGATAAGGGGGGACAAGATAACAGCATATAAGATGTAGACAGCCTGACTGTCTGCATAGACAGCCCATGCTGTCTGCCAGCTGAGTTCACATTTCGTGCCATGCTAGTTTCCATAGTTTCCGCCAGAGGGCAAGCCTGTAGGCGTACCCACGTCTACCAGACCCGCCCTGGCCAATTCTCACTTGGCGCCCAGACCTCTTTCAGACAGGCCTACTCCTCTCCCTCTCGCAAGGCGCATGGCCCTGGGCCATGGCCACAGACACGCAGCCTGTTACTCGCACCTTTATTACAAATAAAGTAAGAAGCCTCCGAAGACGTTATCATTGCATTCCCACGCCTCCAAAACGCCAAATAAAACGTTGTTTGCCCGCGAGGGGAGGAAGAGGAATGAAGTGTCTTCAATTCATCAGCCTACACAAGAAGCATCCGTCTCTCAACAAGTTATCCTGATGTAGTGTCTGCAAATCTCAGCATCCGGACACAGGAACATGCAGGATCCAGGCCGAAATTTGTCTAATTCTCTGAGAAATGGCGTCACTGACTTCACGCCACAGCGTCCCACGCTGTTTCTCAGTCACGTGCTCAGTCTTGCCAGCATGTTCTGCTGTTGTTGTTCAGCTCAGCACTGCTATTTCAGCACTTCAGAGGTGAGTTTGTGGTGATTTCAGCGTCTAGTGTGAGTGTTCCTCTCCGAGTTTGTGGGAAGGTGGGGACGGCCGGGTCCCCCGTCTCTCACCCAAACACTCACTCGCCGACTCTCACCACTCACTGCCCACTTCCTCTATGCTGTTTTCTGTGAATTTCCTTGTGAATTCTTGCCAGAACTGTGTATCCGAGTGTCGAGGCCACTCGAAGTCACGTGATCAGCACGCCATGTGGGTTAGGCCAGCTCCCAAGCCACTCGCTGTGGTCTGCTGCCGCATCAACCCATGACGTCATCACGATACTGCCTGACTCCAGGACGTCACCCACGATGTCTGCTGACGTCACTTGCGATGTCACTCCATGACATCACAACATCACGCCTGACATCACCCATATGATGTCCCGAGTGCTGTAGTTTCACAGTGATCATTTTATTTACATTATTGTCGAGAAGTTTGAGAGAAGATATAAGTCGAGTGTTCATTAATTATTTCTCTCAGTCAGTGTTCGAGTATTGCTTAGTGACGATTTTTATACAGAAAAGCGTCATTTGCTAGTAAGCTATGTTGTACCACATGTGTAGTATGTGTGCAGTTTCTCGTGTGTCCTATGTAGCACCTGTGTGATACTTTGTCACCCAGTGTGTGACCCGCGCCCCGCGCGCTTGACAGCTGACATTTGTCAGTCCAGGCGTCAGTTACAAGCGTTCGAGCGTAAATTACAGAAAGCTCTTATTGCGCTCGTAGATGCCTTTGCTGAATCGTACCCGCGACGATTCTCCCATTGAGACAGTTCCACTTCACCTAGACCGTCAGTCTAGTTATTGCAGATGACCAGTCTGGGGACGCTTACACTGCTCTCTGCTGTAACTTCTACTGTCGAGAGATGTCACTCACCAAGCTGCAGTTAAGCCTGTTGGCAGGCGACTGTCAGCCTCGTGTCACAGCTTCAGTGAGCAGCCTGCACAAAGATGATGTCACTTTGACTGCTAGCCCACTCACTGCAGTATAGTGTATGCTGTTACGACCTCCAGATGTTTCGCCGAGTCGTCCCTGTCACGACTCACTCCACACTCGCCAGCAGCGACAGGTCCAGCGACAGTACCAGTCGAGGAATGTGTTCCTGAGTCGCTTGCCAGTCCTGTCCTGTTGCGACTACTGACGACGCCTCACTCAAGGGCACCAGCAGGTTGTGCCCCAGGTTGAGTGAACCCCTGCAGCAACTACTACGATGTCTGCTTCACCTCCCAGAGGAGACCGTACCCTGTTACGTCACAGCTCAGCCACAGCTATGTCTCCCGTGTTGCAGTATGTATCCAGATGCAGGAAGGCATGCAGTGCTGCATCGACGCTCACTGCCTTAGACTACGAAGCACACCGTTTTTTTCTTCCCTCTCTGGAAGAAGTTTTTTTTTCTATGTCCATATGTTTATGTATATGTATTTTTCTTTCGTGTTCTGTGACCTGTTCTTGCGAGAGAGAGACACCCGAGTTTTTTTTACTGCCATTCATGGTCGGGACGACCATGGGTGCGTGACCGAGCGATGTAGACAGCCTGACTTTTTGCATAGACAGCCCATGCTGTCTGCCAGCTGAGTTCATATTTCGTGCCATGCTAGTTTCCATAGTTTCCGCCAGAGGGCAATCCAGTAGGTGTACCCAAGTCTACCAGACCCGCCCTGGCCAATTCTCACTTGGCGCCCAGACTTCTATCAGACAGGCCTACTCCTCTTCCTCTCACAAGGCGCATGGCCCTGGGCCATGGCCACAGACACGCAGCCTGTTAGTCACACCTTTATTACAAATAAAGAAGCCTCCAAAGACGTTATCGTTGCATTCCCACGCCTCCAAAACGCCAAATAAAACGTCGTTATAAAGATACTGAGAGGAATTGACAAAGTGGACAGAGACAGAATGTTCCAGAGATGGGACACAGCAACAAGGGGACACAGTTGGAAGTTGAAGACTCAGATGAATCACAGAGATGTTAGGAAGTATTTCTTCAGTCACAGAGTGGTCGGGAAGTGGAATAGTTTAGGAAGTGATGTAGTGGAGGCAGGCTCCATACATAGCTTTAAGAAGAGGTATGATAAAGCTCATTGCGCAGGGAGAGTGACCCAGTAGCGGCCAGTGAAGAGGCGGGGCCAGGAGCTATGACTCGACACCTTCAACCACAACTAGGTGAGTACACACAAACACACACACACACACACACACACACACACACACACTCACACACACACACATACAAGCACACACACACACACACATACATACACGCACGCATATACAAGAGGCCTAGTTTCTAATCGACATGTGCCTAGGACAAAATGGTAACACACACACACACACACACACACACACACACACTCCCACACAACTCACACACACACACACACACACACACACACACACACACACACACACACGCACACACACACTACCACACACACAAAGAAATTGACAGGGAGAACCTGGAGCCACATGGGGGCCCAGAAACGTGGCGGGCTAAAATGATGGAGGTGGTACTGGAAAACCTCATGTACCAACACGTAAGGGACACTACCAGAGTGAGAGGAGAGTATGAACCAGCAAGACTGGACCTAGTATTCACCTTGAGAAGTGCAGATATTGAGGACATCACATATGAAAGACCCCTTGGGGCCAGTGACCACGTGGTTCTGAGTTTCGAATATATAATAGAGTTACAAGTGAAGTGGGAAGCAGGAAGGGCAGGACGAATGAGGCTACAGAAGCATGAAGAATTTCCTGCATGAGGTTTTGTGGGACAGAGCACTGGCAGGGAAGTCAGTAAATGAGATGATGGAATTTGTGACAACAATATGCAAGGAAGCTGGGAGAGGTTTGTACCCAAGGGTAACATAAATAACGAGAAGGCCAGAATGAGCTCTTGGTTCACTCAAAGGTGTAGAGAGGCCAAAACCAAGTGTGCTAGAGAATGGAAGAAGTATAGAAGACAAAGGACCCATGAGAATAAGGAGAGCAATCGTACAGGCAGAAATGAATATGCACAGGTAAGAAGGGAGGCCCAACGACAATACAGAAATGACATAGCAGCAAAATCAAGGTAATCAGGCTGAGGAAGAAAGGAGGAGAGATCACAAGAAACGACCAAGAAGTATGTGAGGAGCTCAACATGAAATTCAAAGAAGTGTTCACAGAGGAGACAGAAGGGCCTCCAGAAAGATGGAGAAGTGGCATACACCATCAATTGTTGGACACAATACATACAAATGAAGAATTGCTAAGCGAGCTGGATAAGTCAAAGGCGATGGGGCCAGATAATATCTCTCCATAGGTCCTGAGAGAAGGAGCAGAGGCGCTGTGTTCCATTAACAGCAATCTTCAACACATCTATCGATGCAGGGCGACTACCTGAGGTATGAAAAATAGCAAATGTAGTCCCAATTCTTAAAAAAAGAGACAGACACAAAGAACTAAACTATAGTCCAGTGTCTCTAACATGTATAGTATTCAGAGTCATGGAGAAGATTATCAGGAGAAGAGTGGTGGAACACCTGGAAAGGTGTTCAACTAGTCGTCCCTGAAACCGTGTTAATTTCAGGGACGGAAAATCTTGTGTCACAAACCTACTGGAGTTCTATGACAGGGTGACAGCAGTAAGACAAGAGAGAGAAGGGTAGGTAGATTGAGTTTTCTTGGACTGTAAAAAGGTTTTTGACACAGTTCCACACAATAGATTACTGCATAAGCTGGAGACCAGGCAGATAAAACAGGGAAGGCACTGCAATGGATCAGGGAATAACTGTCGGGAAGACATCAGCGAGTCATGGTATGTGATGAGGTGCCACAGTGGGCGCCTGTGACGAGCGGGGTTCCACACGGGTCACTAGGACGGGTGCTGTTTCTGGTATATGTGAATGACATGACGGAAGGAATAAACTCAAAAGTGTCCCTGTTTGCAGATGATGTGCAGTTAATGAGGAAAATTCAATCGGAGGAGGACCAGGCAGGACTACAAAGGGATCTGAACCAGCTGCAGGTCTGGTCTAGTAACTGCCTCCCTGAGAATGTAAGGTGTAAGGACACCAAAGCTAAGTGCGCTTGAACATGGAAAAAAAGTATAGAAGACATAGGACTCAAGAAAATAAGGAGATGAGCCGAAAGGCTAGAAACGAATATGCATGGATAAGGACGGAGGCCCAGCGGCAATATGAGAATGACGTATCATCGAAAGCCAAATCTGACCCAAAGCTGTTGTACAGCCACATCAGGAGGAAACCAACAGTCAGGGGCCAAGTGTTGCATATGTGTCTAATTTACCAACTCGTCGGTTCTCTGAACCATTCATTTACATCCTGTCTGACACTGCAACATCTTGGTATCTTAATACAGGGATTTCTTCGCTTGCCTATTCCTTGGGCACGACCTACTTCCACATTGGACAAATGTTACACCTCCTACAACTGCTGCACCTCTCCTGTCTACAGTATATGAGCTTCCTCTACGCTCATATGTTGTATTCTATTCAAGATTGATGGACTGACAACATCGACTCAAGGTTGAGGGACTGACCACCTCATTCTCCTCCTGTTCTTCACGATTCTCCTTTGTATGGACTGATGAAGCCACTGTGTGGCGAAACGTTTCCTCAATAAAGATACCCAAGTGTTGCATATGTGTCTAATTTACCTAATCAGGCTGAGGAAGGAAGGAGGGGAGCTCAAAGGAAATGATCAGGAAATATATGAAGAGCTCAGCACGAGATTTAGGGAAGTTATCTCAGAAGAGACGGAGAGGCTTCAAGCAAACCGAATTGTTAGGGTACAGCAACGAGTGCTGGACACACTACACACAACTAAGGAGGTGAAGAGACTGCTAAGTGAACTAGACACCACGAAGGGTCCTGAGGGAGCAGAGGCAGTGTGTGCCACTAAAATCAATCTTCAGCACAACTATAGTACCTGAGGTGTAGAAGTCAGCAAATGTAATCCCAATTTTTAAGGAATTAGACAGACATACAGCATTAAACTACAGACCAGTGTCACTGACATGTATAGTATGCAAAGTCATGGAGAAGATTATCAGGAGAAGAGTGGTGGAGCACCTAGAAAGGAATGAGCTTATAAATGATAACCAGAACGGTTTCAGGAATGGACAATCCTGTGTAAGAAACCTACTGTACTTGTACGACAAGGTAACAGAAGACAGGAGAGAGAGAGAGAGGGTGGGTAGACTGCATTTTCTGGGACTGTAAGCAGGCTTTCGACACAGTTCCGCACAAGAGATTGGTACAAAAGCTAGAGAAGCAGGCAGGAAAAGCAGGAAAAGCACTTGAATGGATGCAGACGACGTGAAGCTAATGCGAAGAATTCAAGCAGACGAGGCTCAGGTAAGGGATCTGGACAGGCTGCACGCCTGGTCCGACGAATGGCTACTGGAGTTTAACCTCACCAAGTACAGTCATGTAGTTTGGGGAGGGACAAAGAAGACCGCCGATTGAGTACATGTTAGAGGGTGAGAGACTCCAAAACTGGCGGGGGCCAGGAGCTGTGATCAATCCCTGCAATCACAAACAGGTGAGTACAGGGAACACCACACTGAGTACTGGTGGAGGGAAACCAACCACAAACCGTGCTGATGGAGGGAACACCACAACAAACCGTGCTGATGGAGGGAACACCACCACACTGAGTATTGGTAGAGGGAACACCATCACACAGAGTGCTGAAAGGAACACCATCACACAGAGTGCTGAAGGGAACACCACCACACTGATTATTGGTGGAGGGAACACCACCACACTGAGTACTGGTGGAGGAAACACTATCACACTGAGTACTGGTGGAGGGAACACCACCACACTGAGTATTGGTGGAGGGAACACCACCACACTAAAAGATGGTGGAGGGAACACCACCACACTGAGTATTGGTGGAGGGAACACCACCACACTGAGTATTGGTGGAGGGAACACCGCCACACTGAGTATTGCTGGAGGGAACACCGCCACACTAAGTGCTGGTGGAGGGGACACCACCACACTGAGCTTTGGTGGAGGGAACACCACCAAACTGAGTATTGGTGGAGGGAACACCACCAAACTAAGTGCTGGTGGACGGAACACCACTGCGCTGAGTATTGGTGGAGGGAACACCACCACACTGAATATTAGTGTAGGGAACACCACAATACTGAGTAATAGTGGAGGGAACACCACCACACTGAGTACTGGTGGAGAGAACACCACCACACTAAGTGCTGGTGGAGGGAACACCACTGCACTGAGTATTAATGGAGGGAACACCACCACACTGAGTATGGATGGAGGGAACACCACCACACTGAGTATGGATGGAGGGAACACCACCACACTGATTATTGGTGGACGGAACCCCACCACACTGAGTAGTGATGGAGGGAACACCACAATACTGAATATTAGTGGAGGGAACACCACCAGACTAAGTGCTGGTGGAGGGAAAAACCACACTGAGTTATGGTGGAGGGAACACCACAATACTGAATATTAGTGGATGGAACACCACCAGACTAAGTGCTGGTGGAGGGAACAAAACCACACTGATTTATAGTGGAGGGAACAAAACCACACTGAGTCATGGTGGAGGAACACCACATTACTGAGTATTGGTGGAGGGAACACCACCATACTGAGTAATGGTGGAGGGAACACCACCACACTGAGTAGTGATGGAGGGAACACCACCACACTGAGTAGTGATGGAGGGAACACCACTACACTAAGTGGTGGTGGAGGGAACACCACCACACTGAATATTGATGGAGGGAACACCACCACACTGAGTATTGGTGGATGGAACCCCACCACACTGAGTATTGGTGGAGGGAACAAAACCACACTAAGTGATGGTGGATGGAACACCACCACACTGAATACTGATGGAGGGAACACCACCACACTAAGTAATGGTGGAGGGAACACCACCATACTGAGTATTGGTGCAGGGAACACCACCACACTAAGTAATGGTGGAGGGAACACCACCACACTGATTATTGGTGGAGGGAACACCACCACACTGATTATTGGTGGACGGAACACCTCCACATTGTGCTGGTGGAGGGAACAAAACCACACTAAGTGATGGTGGAGGGAACACCACCACACTAAGTAATGGTGGAGGGAACACCACCACACTGAGTATTGGTGGAGGGAATACCACCACACTAAGTAATGGTGGAGGGAACACCACCACACTGATTATTGGTGGAGGGAATACCACCATACTGAGTACTGGTGGAGGGAACACCACTACACTGAGTATAGGTGGAGTGAACACCCCCACACTAAGTGCTGGTAGAGGGAACAAAACCACGCTAAGTGATGGTGGAGGGAACACCACCACACTGAGTAATAGTGGAGGGAACACCACCACACTGAGTATTGGTGGATGGAACACCACCACACTGAGTAATGGTGGAGGGAACACATCCACACTGAGTAATGGTGGAGGGAACACCACCATACTGAGTGCTGGTGGAGGGAACACCTCCACAGAGTTTCGGTGGAGGGAACACCACCCCTCAAAGTGCTGGTGGAGGGAACACCATCACACTGAGTATTGGTGGAGGGAACACTCCTGTAGGTTCAGGTGTAGAGGCAGGAGTCAAGAGGGATCAAACTACCGCCCCACTGGTCAAGAGTACACACACACACATACACACACACACACTCACATTCACACACACTAACACACTGTTAGGACTTTTGGCTCCTTAACTTAAATACAAATTCCTGGCTCCTAAAGATTAAATCCTGGAATGTCTAAGGGCATGTGTATTATTTAAAATTGAAAAGGAAACTACTCTAGGTCCAGCATGTACCTTCATACAAATTCTGAAGCATTAATTTAAATGGTCAATGTATTTGGAGGAAGGACAAAAAAGTCACCTATAGAAAAATATATATTAATATTAAAGTAACATATACAACCTACAATCCACAACCGACATCACCACACTCTAGTTCACCTTTACCCAGCATACACACTAGCACACTGCTACTAGTGACTAAAACAAAATATATAAACATTTATAAACACGTAGGCTCCATGGCATCCTCCTTTCTGGCGATGTATCCACCAGCAGGCAAGAACAACATACAGTACTCTCCCATAACTTAAACATGTCTTACAGGTAAACATCAGAGCACTTAAAGAAAAATAAATTAACCTATGGGATAAACTTACAAAAAAAAAAAAACAGGACATCTTACTGGAGGTTCTGTGCTCCATAAACTGACACTCACACACCTCACTCTCCTCTGCTGGCCACTCTGCCTGATCACGAATAATACGCGTCCGGTTTCAGAACAATCTCGGAACTACAGAGCATTTTTTATATACTATTATTTACTGCAGCACACTGCGTAATACCCGTCCCCTAGACCACCGGTCTCACTCAGCTAGCTGGACACACTCGGGGGCAGCTAGCCAAGGAAAAAAAAATGGGAATTTAACCTTAGGTCTGGGAAAACTCAAAATTCTCCAAAAAATAAGAAATCTGCATGAAGCACTGTCTTGGTGCAATGACTTGTACATATAAAAACACAACAAACATTTATCACCTTAAAGTTTATCTCTACAATGAGCACTGATGATCCGCAGATGTGTGAAGATCGTTTGATGTAAATGAGTCCATAGTGATGTTTTACATCTGTACTCTGAAACATTAACAGGAAAATTATGAGTCATGGTGATGCTTTACATCTGTACTCTGAAACATTAACAGGAAATATGAGTCATTGATGTTACATCTGTCGAAACATTAACAGAAATGATGAGTCATAGTGATGCTTACATCTGTACTGAAACATTACGGAAAATGATGAGTCATGTGCTTAATCTGTCTGAAACATTAACAGGAAAATGATGAGTCATAGTGATGCTTTACATCTGTACTCTGAAACATTAACAGGAAAATGATGAGTCCATAATGGTGCTTTACAGTTGTACTCTGAAACATTAACAGGAAAATGCACCAGTACAACACTGTGTTGGCCAAACACCTACGTTGATGCATTTTCTATACATGACATAAAATTAAAGAACTGACTGGGTTACCTCTGTACATATTAATTACGTAAAATGCATACATAATAATTATATACAAGTGAATTTATTATAAACTGAGAAAATCTCTCTTTAAACAGCATAAGTGTTCATTATCACACAACTCTGCTTGCAAATATGAAATAAGCACTTCATAAAAATATATAAACAGTCTCCAGAAACAGTGCAAAAATTAGTGTACATATTAATACGAATAGAAAATTCCATTATCAACCCTGGGTCTCTCAGCAATATGCAATAAGCAAAACTGGCTATGTAAAACACACCACTGGGAAAATTTGGAGAACACAGGAGAGAAAATTTACAGACTTCAAAACTGGGTAGTCACATAAAATTTGTCGGTGGGACTTTGACGTTGAAAAACACACTGGAGTCATCCCCATTGACCCTTCAAAAAGGCGCTCCCCAGTAACCTTCACCGTCATTCCAAGTAACCCTGGAGTCACCCCAGTTGGTGTTCAAAAAAAAAAAAGCCCAGGTGGGTCCTGGAGAAACAAAACACAGGATCATTATAAATGACCCATAAATGGTGAGTATTCACCGCCAACACCGTACCACTACCTTTGGTCCAACAGCTCATTCACCAACATCACACAGGTGAGGCCTCACCGCCCACACCTTAAGTTAGCATACCTTACCTAGACATGTACTGACGTGACTGCCACCAAACAAACACACACTCTTGGGAAATCTGATACCCCCCTCCACCAGCTCACCCAGCTTCGGTCCACTTATACTCAGTACTCACATTAGCTCACTAGCACACTGCTACTAGTATGCAAAACAAAATATATAAATATTTATAAACAGGGAGGCTCCATGACACCCTCCTTTCTGGCGGTGTGTCTACCACCAGGCAAAAACACCATACAAGAACTCACCCAAAACTTAAACAGGCCTCTGCACACTAGGGCCTTACAGGTAAACATGAGAGCACTTAAACAAAAATAAAATAAAATATGGTATAAACTTAAAAAAAAAGCACCATCTCTACAAAACAAACCTTGATGTATTAGTACATCCTTGGTGCAGGTGCTGCGCTCCGTAAACTGACACTCACACACCGCACTCTCCTCTCCTGGCCACTCTGCCTGGTCACGAAGAATACGCGTCCGGTTTCAGAACAATCCCGGAACTTTGAAGCATTTTTTATACAATATTTTTACTGCAGCACACTGCTTAGTACACACACACACACACACACACACACACACACACATACAACACACACACACACACACACACACACACACGCCCCGATGGCATGGTGGCTAGCGCTCTCGCTTCACGCACGGAGGGCCCGGGTTCAATTCCCGGCGGGGCCGAAACATTTCGAAGTGTTTCGTTAAACACACACACACACATACATACAACAGGCCTAGTGTCTAATCGACATGTGCCTAGGACAAAATGGTAACTAACTAACTAACACACACAGGACAGGAGAGATAGGGGGGACATGATAACAACATATAAGATACTGAGAGGAATTGACAAAGTGGACAGAGACAGAATGTTCCAGAGATGGGACACAGCAACAAGGGAACACAGTTGGAAGTTGAAGACTCAGATGAATCACAGAGATGTTAGGAAGTATTTCTTCAGTCACAGAGTGGTCAGGAAGTGGAATAGTTTAGGAAGTGATGTAGTGGAGGCAGGCTCCATACATAGCTTTAAGCAGAGGTATGATAAAGCTCATGGCGCAGGGAGAGTGACCCAGTAGCGGCCAGTGAAGAGGCGGGGCCAGGAGCTGTGAATCGACCCCTGCAACCACAACTAGGTGAGTACACACACACACGCACACGCAGAATACCTGACAGGGAGGCAACAACGAGTCAAGGTACGAGATAAGGTATCACAATGGGCTCCTGTGACGAGCGGGGTTCCACAGGGGTCAGTTCTAGGACCAGTGCTGTTTTTTGATATATGTGAATGACATAACGGAAGGGATAGACTCAGAAGTGTCCCTGTTGATGTGAAGTTAATGAGGAGAATTAAATCAGATGAGAATCAGGCAGGACTACAAAGAGACCAGGACAGGCTGGACACCTGGTCCAGCAACTGGCTACTCGAATGAATTTAGCCCTGCCAAATGTAAAGTCATGAAGATAGGGGAAGGGCAAAGAAGACCGCAGACAGAGTATAGTCTAGGTGGCCAAAAACTGCAAACCTCACTCAAGCAAAAAGATCTTGGGGTGAGTATAATACCGAGCACATTTCCTGAAGCACACATCAATCAGATAACTGCTGCAGCATACGGGCGGCTGGCAAACCTAAGAATAGCGTTCCAATACATCACTAAGGAATCGTTCAAGACTCTGTACACCAAATACGTCAGGCCCATACTGGAGTATGCAGCACCAGTTTGGAACCCACACCTGGTCAAGCACGTCAAGAAGCTAGAGAAAGTGCAAAGGTTTGCAACAAGACTAGTCCCAGAGCTAAGGGGATTTCCTACGAAGAAAGGTCAAGGGAAATCGGTCTGACGACACTAGAGGACAGGAGGGTTAGGGGAGACATGATAACGACATATAAAATACTGAGAGGAATAGATAAGGTGGACAGAGACAAGATGTTCCAGAGATGGGACACAGAAACAAGGGGTCACAATTGGAAGTTGAAGACTCAGATCTTGGGGTGAGTATAATACCGAGCACATTTCCTGAAGCACACATCAATCAGATAACTGCTGCAGCATACGGGCGGCTGGCAAACCTAAGAATAGCGTTCCAATACATCACTAAGGAATCGTTCAAGACTCTGTACACCAAATACGTCAGGCCCATACTGGAGTATGCAGCACCAGTTTGGAACCCACACCTGGTCAAGCACGTCAAGAAGCTAGAGAAAGTGCAAAGGTTTGCAACAAGACTAGTCCCAGAGCTAAGGGGATTTCCTACGAAGAAAGGTCAAGGGAAATCGGTCTGACGACACTAGAGGACAGGAGGGTTAGGGGAGACATGATAGCGACATATAAAATACTGAGAGGAATAGATAAGGTGGACAGAGACAAGATGTTCCAGAGATGGGACACAGAAACAAGGGGTCACAATTGGAAGTTGAAGACTCAGATGAGTCAATGAGATGTTAGGAAGTATTTCTTCAGTCATAGAGTTGTCAGGAAGTGGAATAGCCTAGAAAGTGACGTAGTGGAGGCAGGAACCATACATAGCTTTAAGGAGAGGTTTGATAAAGCTCATGGAGCAGGGAGAGAGAAGACCTAGTAGCAATCAGTGAAGAGGCGGGGGCAGGAGCTATGAATCGACCCCTGCAACCACAAATAGGTGAGTACACACACACACACACACACACACACAATACAATCCTTCGTCCCCTGGACACAAAAATCACAGGAGGGACTTTATTCACTTGACTCTGAACCCAGAAAAGAAAGTAAATGCTACATGGAAAGAGCTTTTAAAAACAAGGAAAACGGAATAGAGGAGCAGCTGGGTGACTGCAGTAGTTCACTGCTGCTACCACAACACCACTCTACTACTGTTTAACAAATCTTATACAGTGATTATCTGACTTAAATATTTCTATTGCTCCTGTTGGGTCCCCGTTTTCTGTTCGCTTATTAAGTAGGATTCTCCTAATTAATAAGCCTATGTAAACCTATATAAAATATATCAAGAAATTTGCTGCAAATCGTATTTAAGAAATCTACATAAAATTTGCATGGATGAGTTCCCATATGTAGATATAATATCTGGTCTGTAGTGCAAATTAAATGATAAGTGGGAAAGAAAGTTAAATTCTCTCTGAGAAGAAACTGTAAATGAGTAAAAAAGTAAAAGGGAAGAGAGTATGGAATAGGTAAAACTTTCAGCCATAAAGGAAGAGCTTGAGTACAGAGATTGGAAATTAAAAAGCTGAATGAATTTATGGAGCAAGAGTCAGAAGCAACGAAGAAAAGACGCAGGAGCAGAGGGATGAGGAAAGAATGGAGAAGAGCCATTTGCTGAGGTACTGACAGGCGACCAGGAGGTGAAGGAGATGATGAGAGGAACAGCAAGATAACTGAAGGAGATGATGAGAGGAACAACAAGATAACTGATGTCAACACTTGAACAATGTGGAGAGCAAGACAATGTGAGAATGAAAGGGGAAGGTCACTGCTGCTTTATGAAATTAGGTAGAGCTTAGTGGTAGCTCAGGAAGGTGGTAGGAAAAGGAGAAACGTAAGATTATATCCATCATTTAGCATATAGGAGGAGAGGATGAGCTTGGGCAGATGGTTCCAGAGCAAACACTCAGACAAACTGATCATTTGGTCACACTTACAGCTGGACATTGAATCATGAGACATCACATTCTTGAGGACCATAAAATGTCATTGTATATTCTTTGATTGAGAGAGCCCATCCAAAAACACGAAGAGGAAAGAGAAAATATGAGCATGGAAAAATTACAGATGGCGGAGGAGAGAAGAAAACAGGCGAGCAGAATAGCCAGCAATGAATATACAGGATGAGCAGAGGAACAGAGTTATAATTTAAGAGGGACACAGCAGTGAAGGCCAAATATAAACTGAAACTATTTCACGATCACATCAAAAGAAACACGACAATAAAAGATCAGATAATGAAAGTGATAAGGAAGATTGTAAAGAGCTGATAAACGATTTAAAGAGGGTTTTTAAGTGGAAACAGGAACAGTGTTAGATAGCCAAAGAGAAAAGGTAGAGTAACAGATACTGGATACCATACACACACTAGGGGAAAAATGAAGACGTTTAGAGAGCTGGATGCAGCAAAGTTACCACATAGATTCTGCAAGAGGAAGCAATAGTACTGTCTGAACCACTTGCTTAAATCTACAAGCAGTAAAATGCGTATCTCGCTGCTCTAAGACACAAATCCCATTGTCCATCATATACAACTTTGGCTTTGGTTGTGTTACATTTCTAGTAAATACAGAGACGTCGTTTGATGTTGGATAGTCTCAACTCGTGTCTCGAAGTGTCGCTGAACTCTTCGATGTTCGGGGCAACAAACAAGAAGACTCAGCTTCTCGGTTAGCTGTATATAACCTCCCGATTTCCCACAGGGATATTCCTTTCCCTGACTATTTTTTAGTGATCTTCCATCAACTTCACAACTGTTGGCAACAACGTTGGTCCAAGTTGGATCACAACAAATCGTTTTCTCTTAAACCACTCTTAAGTTTTTCGCCATGTTCTTCCCTCTGTTGTTGTTTGTTGGACTACACTCTCCCGCTTACTTGCCACTCACTAATTCGTACGACATGGAGAAATACCCGGCACCGCTCTGCATGGACTGTCAGGTCGCTCTGTCGGTCCACATATCTTTAATTGATTGACCAGTTTATCAGCGGACTTGCAGGATTGATTTCCGATGTCTCCACAGTCCTAACACACTCATTCTGACATCCTCGCTGACAGTCCTAACACACTCATTCTGACATCCTCGCTGACAGTCCTAACACACTCATTCTGACATCCTCGCTGACAGTCCTAACACACTCATTCTGACATCCTCGCTGACAGTCCTAACACACTCATTCTGACATCCTCGCTGACAGTCCTAACACACTCATTCTGACATCCTCGCTGACAGTCCTAACACACTCATTCTGACATCCTCGCTGACAGTCCTAACACACTCATTCTGACATCCTCGCTGACAGTCCTAACACACTCATTCTGACATCCTCGCTGACAGTCCTAACACACTCATTCTGACATCCTCGCTGACAGTCCTAACGCACTCATTCTGACATCCTCGCTGACTTTTTCCCTTCCCTCGCACTCCCTTTACCCTCACTCACTCCTTCCCTCGCACTCCCTTTACCCTCACTCACTCCTTCCCTCGCACTCCCTTTACCCTCACTCACTCCTTCCCTCGCACTCCCTTTACCCTCACTCACTCCTTCCCTCGCACTCCTTTTACCCTCACTCACTCCTTCCCTCGCACTCCTTTTACCCTCACTCACTCCTTTTCTTCAATCATTCCGGCCTTCAAACATCACTCCCTGCAAAACCGTGTGACCATTTCGCGTTGCTAAATAAAATAAGTCAATAATAATAATAATATAAGTCAATGGATACAAGAGAAGTGGCAGTCATCTGGAAGATCGTGGATGTCGTCCCAATTTTTAAGAAACAAAACAGGAGGCGGAGAATTAGAGCAGTATCACCGACATCTATGGTATGTAAGGTAATGGAAAAAATAATCAGGAGAGAATTGGTTACAGAAAGTAAAATCAGCACGAGTTCAGACATGATAAATCATGTCTCACAAACCTGAAAAAAATCACGTGATACTGTGAAGTACTGTATGACCCATGAAGATTTAAGACCTAAATTGATTATCATTGTACCACCAGAGACTGAGGGAAAAAATGATAGTTGGAGAGGTCAGAATATGAAAGTTTACAAAGTGAGGTTCCGCTAGGATAGGAATTAGGACCAGTAGTGTTTCTAGTATACTGTGTGACTGACCTACCAGAAGAGATCGTCAGTTTTATCCCACTTTGCAGATAATGTAATATTAATGCAGCAAATAGAAAAAAAAAATGAGGACGTAGAAAAGTTACAAATGGACTTAGATAAACTACAAGACTGAGCACACAAGTGACTACTTGACACTAACCCCAGCAGACGTAACGATGTTCAAACTGGAGGGAAACGGGTACACAAGGGCACTCTTGAAGATGGACGCAGGCTAGTCACAAGGATATCTGTATTTCTTCAGTCTTGTGACGGTCAGCAAAGGAACTGAAGTAGACAAAGAGGTGGTGGAGACAGGATCCATACATAGTTTGCAGAATAAGTACGATAGAGTCCACTAGGCTACGAGGGAATATATCTTCAAATGAAGTTTATGGTCGAACCTTCAGTCGCAAATAGGTGAGTTAACATACTTGCGCACATGCACACATTTGCGCATGCATACACATATGTACATGCACACATATGTGCACATGCACACATTTGCACATGCATACACATATGCACATGGAAACATACATATCTGAGCATACACACGCACGAGCACATGCATACACATTTGTACATGCACACATATGCACAAACGCACATGAAACAGCCTAATTAACAAAAGAAAGTTGAGAGTGTAGTACACAAAAGTTGTAAGTATAGTACACAAAAGTTGTGAGTGTAGTACACAAAAGTTGAGAGTGTAGTACACAAAAGTTGTGAGAGTAGTACACAAAAGTTGAGAGTGTAGTACACAAAAGTTGAGAGTGTAGTACACAAAAGTTGTGAGAGTAGTACACAAAAGTTGTGAGTGTAGTACACAAAAGTTGTGAGTGTAGTACACAAAAGTTGTGAGAGTAGTACACAAAAGTTGTGAGTGTAGTACACAAAAGTTGTGAGTGTAGTAAACAAAAGTTGAGAGTGTAGTACACAAAAGTTGTGAGTGTAGTACACAAAGTTGTGAGTAGTACACAAAGTTGTGAGTGTAGTACACAAAAGTTGTGAGTAGTACACAAAAAGTTGTGAGTGTAGTACACAAAAGTTGTGAGTGTAGTACACAAAAGTTGAGAGTGTGGTACACAAAAGTTGTGAGTGTAGTACACAAAAGTTGTGAGTGTAGTACACAAAAGTTGTGAGTGTAGTACACAAAAGTTGTGAGTGTAGTACACAAAAGTTGAGAGTGTAGTACACAAAAGTTGTGAGTGTAGTACACAAAAGTTGTGAGTGTAGTACACAAAAGTTGTGAGTGTAGTACACAAAAGTTGTGAGTAGTACACAAAAGTTGTGAGTGTAGTACACAAAAGTTGTGAGTGTAGTACACAAAAGTTGAGAGTGTAGTACACAAAAGTTGTGAGTGTAGTACACAAAAGTTGTGAGTGTAGTACACAAAAGTTGTGAGTGTAGTACACAAAAGTTGTGAGTGTAGTACACAAAAGTTGTGAGTGTAGTACACAAAAGTTGTGAGTGTAGTACACAAAAGTTGTGAGTGTAGTATACAAAAGTTAAGAGTGTAGTACACAAAAGTTGTGAGTGTAGTACACAAAAGTTGTGAGTGTAGTCCACAAAAGTTGTGAGTGTAGTACACAAAAGTTGAGAGTGTAGTAAACAAAAGTTGTGAGAGTAGTACACAAAAGTTGTGAGTGTAGTACACAAAAGTTGAGAGTGTAGTACACAAAAGTTGAGTGTAGTACACAAAAGTTGAGAGTGTAGTACACAAAAGTTGTGAGTGTAGTACACAAAAGTTGAGAGTGTAGTACACAAAAATTGAGAGTGTAGTACACAAAAGTTGTGAGTGTAGTACACAAAAGCTAAGAATGTAGTACACAAAAGTTGTGAGTGTAGTACACAAAAGTTGTGAGTGTAGTACACAAAAGTTGTGAGTGTAGT
>WNWK01034531.1:0-20395 GCA_009830355.1 Cherax destructor
GGGTGAGCCTGTGATGGGTGGGAGATGGGGTGTGTGTACTCACCTATTTGTACTCACCTATTTGTGGTTGCAGGGTCGAGTCATAGCTCCTGGCCCCGCCTCTTCACTGATTGCTACTAGGTCCTCTCTCTCCTGCTCCATGAGCTTTATCAAACCTAGTCTTAAAACTATGTATGGTTCCTGCCTCCACTATGTCGCTTTCTAAGCTATTCCATTTCCTGACAACTCTATGACTGAAGAAATACTTCCTAACATCCCTTTGACTCATAGGAGTCTTCAACTTCCAATTATGACCCCTTGTTTCTGTGTCCCTCTCTGGAACATCTTGTCTCTGTCCACCTTATCTATTCCTCGCAGTATTTTATATGTCGTTATCATGTCTCCCCTAACCCTCCTGTCCTCTAGTGTCGTCAGGCCGATTTCCCTTAACCTTTCTTCGTAGGACAATCCCCTTAGCTCTGGGACTAGTCTTGTTGCAAACCTTTGCACTTTCTCTAATTTCTTGACGTGCTTGACCAGGTGTGGGTTCCAAACCGGTGCTGCATACTCCAGTATGGGCCTGACGTATATGGTATACAGAGTCTTGAATGATTCCTTAGTGAGGTATTGGAACGCTATTCTTAGGTTTGCCAGCCGCCCGTATGCTGCAGCAGTTATCTGATTGATGTGTGCCTCAGGAGATGTGCTCGGTATTATACTCACCCCAAGATCTTTTTCTTTGAGTGAGGCTTGCAGTCTTTGGCCACCTAGACTATACTCTGTCTGCGGTCTTCTTTGCCCTTCCCCGATATTCATGACTTTACATTTGGCAGGGTTAAATTCAAGGAGCCAGTTACTGGACCAGGCTTGCAGCCTGTCCAGGTCTCTTTGTAGTCCTGCCTGATCCTCGACTGATTTTATTCTTCTCATTAACTTCACATCATCTGCAAACAGGGACACTTCTGAGTCTATCCCTTCCGTTATGTCATTCACATATACCAAAAACAGTACAGGTCCTAGGACTGACCCTTGTGGAACTCCACTCGTCACAGGTGCCCACTCTGACATCTCGTCACGTACCATGACTCGTTGTTGCCTCCCTGTCAGATATTCTCTGATCCATTGCAGTGTTTTTCCTGTTACGTGTGCCTGATCCTTTAGCTTTTGCATTAACCTCTTGTGAGGAACTGTGTCGAACGCCTTCTTGCAGTCCAAAAAAATGCAGTCTATCCACCCCTCTCTCTCGTGTCTTACTTCTGTTACCTTATCATAAAACTCCAGTAGGTTTGTGACACAGGATTTTCCTTCCCTGTGTGTGTGTGTGTGTGTGTGTGTGTGTGTGTGTGTGTGTGTGTGTGTGTGTGTGTGTGTGTGTGTGAGCGTAAATTTTAATGAAATTAAAGGTACTGTGAATAATTTTAAAGAAAATATAGAAGTGAAAAATTGTTGAATAGAGTTTGTAATGTGAAACATGGTGTGATACGTATGAGATACCTGCTCAATCCTGTTGGCGACCCAGTGATGACGTCACGGTGACCCCAGGTGTAGTGCAGGTAGAGTTGCCGAAAAGTGTTTCATGACAACTCTTTTACTAAAAACATGATTTAATAGTAAACCTGATTAGAAAGAGTTGTATTTAGTTAATCACATGAGGAAAATATATATGCTGTGAAGAAGATTCTTATAATGAAATATTAAAAATGTTATTCAATGAGTGATAGATCTTATATCGAATTTAGAAATGGGTTAAGTATCGTTGGATTGTGTGTGTGTGTGTGTGTGGTGAGTGAGGGTAAGGTGAGGTGAGGTGAAGGGAAGAGATATGAAAGGAAGAGTGAGGTGCTGGGGAGGTGTTGAGACTTGTACATGGATATTAAAACATCTGAAAATTTGTTATCCTGGTTAAGGAGTGTGAGGTGGTTTGTACATGGTAGAATAGTGAATTTGTGACTTTGTGGGATATGAGTGAAAAATTGTGTGAATAATTAATAAAAATGAAAGTGTATGCAGAGCAAAGTGTTTGAAAATTTGTGTTATCCTGGGTTAAGTATCCATGTGTGAGTGAGTGAGGTGAATGGGGAGAGTGAGATGCAAAGGAGGTTCAGTTAAGGAGTGTGAGTATTCACTTGTAAGTTTATAAGTAACGTAAAAGGTGAAATATGGACAGTAAAGATTAAAAAAGAGAGGCTTGTCAGCCTATCTTTTCGTTCTTTTTATTGAAATCGAATTTTTTTTTACCTTACCCCATAGGGGTTACCATATTACCTGAAAACATGGAAAATTGTATCTTTTTATATTTATATATGTATTAATAAATAAAATGTATCTTTTTACTCTGTTAACCGATAATGTATATGTATTAATAAATAAATGACGAAAAAATGTGTATTAGTGTTAACCTACAATAAATTCTTTTAACATAATTTTAGCTTGTTTAACCTAAAAAGAGGCCCCATAGGGTGAAATATTCTTAATAAGGAAATATTCTTGGATAAGGAACTTGATCCAAGGAAATTTTGTATTATTCATGAAAATCGATGTAAATCTTGATCTGAGGAATTGGAAATCCCTCTAAAATTCGAAATTTTTGGAAAAAAGTAGGGAAAATTCGAAAAAAAAAATCGAGGAGCGGGGGCGATCCGCAGAAGGCGCTGCAGAAGGCAGCTCGGGGCCGAGCGCGGGCAAGGGGCGCGACGGGGGGCGCGGGGGGGTGGGCGCGAAAAAAAAAAAAAAAAAGGGGAAGAGGGGAAGGGGGCGTATCGGAAGTGGGGGCGTATCGGAAGTGGGGGTGGGTCGACCGGAAGTGGGGGTGACCGGAAGTGGGGGTCGTTGGGGGTGGGGTGGCGGTGGTGGGGGACCGCCGCCATTTTGAGTTCTACAGGCAGATTCCTTACTACTTATATATATATATATATATATATATATATATATATATATATAATATATATATATATATATATATATATATATATATATATATATATATATATATGTACAGATAATAATTTGCTTGGGTTAACTCGTGCAACCTGGACACTCTGCAGGGCACAGAATTACGATACATACGGGACAAATTCCATCACATTCTAATAAGGTATTGATGGGGCATAACGAGTAGGGAAAAATGCACAAAATACATTTGATGAATTAGAATGAGGCACATCTCGTCCTCACCGAACAAGACCTTAGACGTCGACGATGTTTGGAAGCCTCTCTAATCGTCGTCACCGACATCATAGAACCTCTTACTGGAAACATTAGCAAACATGATACTCAACCAAGCAAAGCAAAACTTACTTAGCAACAGATCCTGAGGGGGAGGAGGGGTTGCACTGCTCATTAAAAACCGATGGGGATATCAGGAAATGGAAGGCATGGACGAGATTGGAAAAAGGGATTACATAGTAGGTACAATTCAGTCTGGGGAACATAAGGTAGTCATTGCAGTGATGTATAACCCACCACAGAACTGCAGGAGGCCAAGAGAGAAATATGAAGAGAGCAATAGAGCAATGGTGGACACACTGGCTGAGGTGGCAAGAAGAGCTCACTCGAGCAGAGCAAAGTTACTGGTTATGGCCGATTTCAACCACAGGGAAATTGATTGGGAAAACCTGGAGCCACATGGGGGTCCCAAAACATGGAGAGCCAAGATGATGGATGTGGTATTGGAAAACCTCATGCACCAACATGTTAGGGACACTACCAGAGAGAGAGGGGAGGGTGAACCAGCAAGACTGGGCCTTGTGTTCACCCTGAGTAGCTCAGACATTGAGGACATCACATATGAAAAACCCCTTGGAGCTAGTGATCACGTGGTTCTGAGCTTTGAATACATCATAGAGCTACAAGTGGAGAAGGTAACAGGAGTAGAAAGGGAAAAGCCAAACTATAAAAGGGGGGACTACACAGGTATGAGAAACTTCCTGCAGGAGGTTTCGTGGGAAAGAGAGTTGGTAGGAAAGTCAGTAAACAAAATGATGGACTACGTAACAACAAAATGAAAGGAGGCAGAGGAAAGGTTTGTTCCGAAGGGTAACAGAAATAATGGGAAGACCAGAATGAGCCCTTGGTTTATCCGAAAGTGTAGGGAGGATAAAACTAAGTGCACTGGAGAATGGAAAAAGTACAGAAGGCAAAGGACCCAGGAAAATAAAGAGATTAGTCGAAGAGCCAGAAACGAATATGCACAGATAAGGAGGGAGGCCCAGCGACAGTACGAAAACAACATAGCATCGAAAGTCAAGTCTGACCCGAAACTGCTTTATAGCCACATCAGGAGGAAGACAACAGTCAAGGACCAGGTGATCAGGCTGAGGAAAGAAACGACCAAGAAGTATGTGAGGAGCTCAACGCGAGATTTAAGGAAGTATTTACAGTGGAGACAGAAGGGACACTGGGAAGACATAACAGAGGGGTACACCAACAAGGAATATACCAACAAGTGTTGGATGAAATACACACAACTTAGGAGGAGGTGAAGAAGCTGCTAAGTGACCTTGATACCTCAAAGACGGTGGGACCGGACATCTCTCCGTGGGTCCTTAGAGAGGGAGCAGAGACGCTGTGTGTGCCACTAACCACAATTTTCAACAAATCCCTTGAAACTGGGCAACTACCTGAGGTATGGAAGACGGCAAGTGTAGTCCCCATCTTTAAGAAAAGAGACAGAAACAAAGCACTAAACTATAGACCAGTGTCACTGACGTGTATAGTATGCAAAGTCATGGAGAAGATTATCAGGGGGAGAGTGGTGGAGCACCTGGAACGGAACAAAATTATAAATTACAAATCCTGTGTCACAAACCTACTGGAGTTTTATGACAAGGTAACATGAGGGAGGGGGGTGGGATGATTGCATTTTCTTGGACTGCAAGAAGGCCTTCGACACAGTTCCTCACAAGAGATTAGGGCAGAAGCTAGAGAATCAGACACGTATAACATGAGGGGCAATGCAATGGATCAGAGAACACCTGACAGGGAGGCAGCAGCGAGTCATGGTACGTGATGAGGTATCACAGTAACTAACTAACAGTGGGCGCCTGTGACGAGCGGAGTCCCACAGGGGTTAGTCCTGGGACCAGTGTAATTCTTGGTATATGTGAATGACATGTCGGAAGGGATAGACTCAGAAGTGTCCCTGTTTGCAGATGATGTGAAGTTAATGAGGAGAATAATCAGATGAGGATCAGGCAGGACTACAAAATATATCTGGACAGGCTGGACGCGTGGTCCAGCAACTGGTTCCTAGAATTTTACCCCGCCAAATGCAAAGTCATGAAGATCAGGGAAGGGCAAAGAAGACCGCAGACAGAGTATAGGCTAGGTGACCAAAGACTGCAAACCTCACTCAAGGAGAAAGATCTTGGGGTGAGTATAATACCGAGCACGTCTCCGGAAGCACACATTAACCAGATAACTGCTGAGGCATATGGGCGCCTGGCAAACCTGAGAATAGTGTTCCGATACCTCAGTAAGGAATCGTTCAAGACTCTGCACACCTCGTACGTCAGGCCCATACTGGAGTACGCAGCTCCAGTTTGGAACCCACACCTGGTCAAGCACGTCAAGAAATTAGAGAAAGTGCAAAGGTTTGCAACAAGGCTAGTTCCAGAGCTAAGGGAAATGTCCTACGAAGAAAGGTTAAGGGAAATCGGCCTGACAACACTGGAGGACAGGAGGGTCAGGGGAGACATGATAACAACGCACAAAATACTGCGTGGAATAGATAGGGTGGACAGAGACAGGATGTTCCAGAGATGGGACACAGAAACAAGGGGTCACAATTGAAATTTGTAGACTCAGATGAGTCAAAGGGATGTTAGGAAGTATTTCTTCAGCCATAGAGTTGTTAGAAAGTGGAATAGTCTGGCAATTGATGCAGTGGAGGCAGGAACCATACATAGTTTTAAGACGAGGTATAATAAAGCTCATGGAGCAGGGTGAGAGGGGACCCAGCAGCGGACAGTGAAGAGGCGGGGCCAGGAGCTGAGTCTCGACCAGTGCAACCACAAATAGGTGAGTACAAATAGGTGAGTACAGGAGTCACATGACCTCATTGTCTACCTGTCATCCCAATATGACATTCTTCAGGTCACCATGTGTCACTCACACCTCACTTCTTATATTTGTTGTGTTAGAAGTGATCAAGGTCCCAGAACAGAAACTTTTTCTAATAAATATGTCCTAGTGTTTCCTCACGTGTCTTTTTAAACCATGACATCAAGTAATATCAGGCTAGTCTACTCAGACTACTGCAGACCTCTATTACAACTCGCTTTGAGTTCACAATGACGCCACTCCACCAGCCTAGACAGGTCATACAATGCTCCCTAGCTGATTTTTCTCCCTCTGCTTTCGATTTTACACAGGTCTATAATTTTCCCCAGATTCCGGTAGTAAAAATTTCTACAACGAGGCGGTCTACATGTGGTAAAACATGAGGTTCCTTAGAGGCCAGAATCCCGCAAAGTCAAGGAAGTCAAAGCATTTAACACTTTCGGTAAAACAACTGTATTTTCTCACTGTCCCAGACAGATACTAGAGGCGAGCTGACAACAGATGCTGACAACAGACGCTGACAACAGACGCTGACAACAGGTACAAGACTAAGGTTATTGATAATTATGAACACAGATACATATTGTAGATATTCTTAGCAATTCACAAAAAGAATAAAATTAGTGGAGACGGTAGAAGACGTGAAATAGTTTGAGGTCATTAGTGCCACACCCTTGACTGGCACTATTCAGTCCATCAGCTTTGTGCTGATCGAATCTTGGTAAGGAGGTCGGAAGATTAAAGTAAGATATAAAGAGACTGAGCAAAGAAAAGAATAGAGAGGAGAAAGAGTGCAAAAATAAATGGCCCATCCACTATGATTTTTAAGTTCTAGAAAGATTATTTATACCAATAACAATTGTACATTTTAGCTGTATTAATTGACATGAATAGTATACAATACCAACAAGATGAAAATTAGACACATGTGCAACATCTGGGTATCTTAACTGTAGACGTTTCGCCCTCCAGTGGCTTTATCAATACAAATTCATGGACATAATTGGAAGACAGAAGAACTATATACAAAAGATGAGGTAATCAGTCCCTCAGCCTCGGAGTTGATGTGAAGAACACCGTAGTCGTCAAGAATCTGAAGCACAGGCAAGAAGGCTGGCGCTTATTTACTGGCGTCAGGTGGAAAGGGACGGGTAGCAGATGAAGACGTTGTCACTGGTAAGCGGGATTTCCCGGTGGAAGTAGGTGATACCAGAGCGACGGGTTAGTAGTAGTGAAGAAGGTTGTATAAAGTGCTGCTGGAAAAAAGAGACCAGAGATACATTACAAATAGGTGAGTACAGATTCCAGTAGTATGGTAAAAACCATTAATTTTAGTGCCAGAGCCTCAGCCATCCACCTCAGCTGACAATCCACAACCATCCACCTCAGCCGAGTAGTGCCACAGCAACCTTCTACACTCTGTCCAGAATAATCAACATACACCAGCAACCACAATTTAAGGTAAGAAATGTTATTAATGTAACATTTGAAGCCTTAAGCAATGCATTATATATAATGCATCTCGACAGTCAGCTTCAATTACAATATCATTTTTATTTGTTTGTAATTTGGAATCCTTAAACAAAACTTTTTGCCGGTTTCCCATATGTTCTTCAGTTTGTCTTAGATGATTTTTGTCTTAGACGCCATTTTCAGGAACGAAGATTAAGACGTCGAGAATATAGCCTGTTTCCCGGAAGGATGACTAAATAACTGGGGGTTCAATCCCCGGTTGGCATCTGGAGAACGAAAGTTCAACCAAGGTTGATCTGATGGCTTCGTCACATACTGGCGGTCACATACTGCCTCTCTATTTTTTTTAAACAGGGTTTTACAAGGTTAGGTTAAGCTTTCAAAATTTATTTACATGCTAAGAGCTGTTACTTATATCAGTTAATCTGAAATCTGTCCGTCTCTCTCTTTCCGTCTCTGTCTCTCTGTCTCTCTCCCTCTCTCTCTCTGTCTCTCTCTGTGTCTCCGTCTCCCCATCTTGTGGTATTTACAAGTGATCATCACAGCGCAGATGCTGCCTTCATCACCGCCTCGCTGGCATCGGAGATCCATAAACTCATTACTCGTAAATATTTGCTCAAGAAACTCTTATTTCGCTTTATTAACATTCTGGAACTTAATTAATGGAAAGCGATTCATTTAGATCAGGTTTACTTAGCGAAGATGAAGAATGTATGTAGAGATTGTGGGAGGATGAAGTGTGGGGAGGATGGTGAAGTGTGGGGAGGATGGTGAAGTGTGGGGAGGATGGTGAAGTGTGGGGAGGATGGTGAAGTGTGGGGAGGATGGTGAAGTGTGGGGAGGATGGTGAAGTGTGGGGAGGATGGTGAAGTGTGGGGAGGATGGTGAAGTGTGGTGTGGATGGTGAAGTGTGGGGAGGATGGTGAAGTGTGGGAGGATGGTGAAGTGTCTACCTGGAGTCTACCTGGAGAGAATTCCAGGGGTCAACGCCCCCGCGGCCCGGTCTGTGACCAGGCCTCCTGTTGGACCAGAGCCTGGTCAACCAGGCTGTTACTGCTGGTCGCACGCAGTCCAACGTACGAACCACAGCCCGGCTGATCAGGTACCGACTTCAGGTGCCTGTCCAGTGCCTGCTTGAAGACAGCCAGGGGTTTGTTGGTAATCCCCCTGATGTATGCTGGGAGGCAGTTGAACAATCTTGGGCCCCTGACACTTATTGTGTTGTCCCTCAACGTGCTAGTGGCACCCCTGCTCTTCATTGGGGGGATGTTACATCGCCTGCCGAGTCTTTTGCTTTCGTAGGGAGTGATTTTCGTGTGCAAGTTTGGTACTAAGCCCTCGAGAATTTTCCATGTGTATATAATAATGTATCTCTCCCGCCTGCGTTCTAGAGAGTACAGGTTTAGGAACTTCAAGCGTTCCCAGTAGTTGAGGTGGTTTATCGCACTTATGCACTATAAAGACATTGACTAAATTATTACTTCCTAAAATCTCTACAACTCATCTTTGTCTTTCACTTCCACCTAGAACCATAAGACTACAGGGGTCAAAGTAACATGCAACCACCTTCCCTGAAACTCATCAACCTTGCAAGTCACCGTTGCTACAGAACTCATACTGTAATGAAGATATTCCTGTTGCAGTACTGTAGTCTTCCAGTTCAGACTGAGTGTGGGGAGGATGCTGAAATGTGGGGAGAATAGTGAAGTGTGGTGTGGATGGTGAAGTGTGGGGAGGATGGTGAAGTGTGGGGAGGATGGTGAAGTGTGGTGTGGATGGTGAAGTGTGGGGAGGATGGTGAAGTGTGGGGAGGATGGTGAGGTGTGAGGAGGATGCTGAAATCTGGGGAGGATGGTGAAGTGTGGTGTGGATGGTGAAGTGTGGGGAGGATGGTGAAGTGTGGGAGGATGGTGAAGTGTGGGGAGGATGCTGAAATGTGGGGAGAATAGTGAAGTGTGGTGTGGATGGTGAAGTGTGGGGAGGATGGTGAAGTGTGGGAAGATGGTGAAGTGTGGGGAGGATTGTGAAGTGTGGGGAGGATGGTGAAGTGTGGTGTGAATGGTGAAGTGTGGTGTGGATGGTGAAGTGTGGGGAGGATGGTGAAGTGTGGAGAGGATGGTGAAGTGTGGAGAGGATGGTGAAGTGTGGTGTGGATGGTGAAGTGTGGGGAGGATGATGAAGTGTGGTGTGGATGGTGAAGTGTGGGGAGGATGGTGAAGTGTGGTGTGGATGGTGAAGTGTGGAGAGGATGGTGAAGTGTTGTGTGGATGGTGAAGTGTGGGGAGGATGGTGAAGTGTGGGGAGGATGATGAAGTGTGGTGTGGATGGTGAAGTGTGGGGAGGATGGTGAAGTGTGGTGTGGATGGTGAAGTGTGGAGAGGATGGTGAAGTGTTGTGTGGATGGTGAAGTGTGGGGATGATGGTGAAGTGTGGGGAGGATGGTGAAGTGTGGGGAGGATGGTGAAGTGTGGTGTGGATTGTGAAGTGTGGGGAGGATGTTGAAGTGTGGGGAGGATGGTGAAGTGTGATGTGGATGGTGAAGTGTGGGGAGGATGGTGAAGTGTGGGGAGGATATTGAAGTGTGGGGAGGATGGTGAAGTATGAGAAGGATGGTGAACTGTGGGTAGGATGGTTCAAAAGCGTGGTGAATTGTGGGGAGGATGGTAAAGTGTGGGGAAGATGGTGAAGTGTGGGGAGGATGTTGAAGTGTGGGAGGATGGGGAAGTTTTTGGAAGATGGTGAATAGTGGGGAGAATGGTGAAGAGTAGGAAGGATGGTGAAATGTGGGATGGATGTTGAAGTGTGGGAGGATGGGGAAGTTTTTGGAAGATGGTGAATAGTGGGGAGAATGGTGAAGTGTGGGGAGGATGGTGAATAGTGGGGAGAATGGTGAAGTGTGGGAAAGATGGTGAAATGTGGGGAGGATGGTGGAATGTGGGGAGGATGGTGAAATGTGGAGAGTATGGTGAAATGTGGGGAGGATGGTGAAATGTGGGGAGGATGGTGAAATGTGGGGAGGATGGTGAAATGTGGGGAGGATGGTGAAATGTGGGGAGGATGGTGAAATGTGGAGAGGATGGTGAAGAGTGGGGAGGATGGTAAAGTGTGAGAGGATGGTGATGAAGTTGGGAGGTATATGTTGATGGTGAAAGGTGGATGTTGATGTGAGAGGTGTTGTTGATGGTCAGAGGTGGATGTTGATGGTCAGAGGTGGATATTGTGGATGTAAGGTGGATGTTGTGGTTGGGAAGTGGATGTTGCGGGTGAGAGGTCGGAGGAGGAGAATATAATTAGTTCATGTAGCTATCCATGGCCATGGCCATGAATGTTCTCGTTTTAGTAAAGGCTTGACCAGTGTGCTTGATGGGCACTTGTTTGAATCATGGGGGTGTAGTGGACGATATATATATATATATATATATATATATATATATATATATATATATATATATATATATATATATATATATATATATATATTATATATATATATATATATATATATATATATATATATATATATATATATATATATAAGGTACCAACACTCTTATATGGGTGTGAAGCATGGGTTGCAAATGCTGCAGCGAGGAGGCGGCTGGAGGCAGTGGAGATGTCCTTTCTAAGGGCAATGTGTGGTGTAAATATTATGAGAATACGGAGTGTGGAAATTAGGCGAAGGTGTGGAGTTACTAAAAGTATTTGTCAGAGGGCTGAAGAGGAGTTGTTGAGGTGGTTTGGTCATTTAGAGAGAATGGATCAAAGTAGAATGACTTGGAGAGCGTATAAATCTGTAGGGGAAGGAAAGCGGGGGTAGGGGTCGTCCTCGAAAATGTTGGAGGGAAGGGGTAAAGAAGGTTTTGTGGGTGAGGGGCTTGGACTTCCAGCAAGCATGTGTGAGCGTGTTAGATAGGAGTGAATGGAAATGAATGGTTTTTGGAACCTGACGAGCTGTTGGAGTGTGAGCAGGGAAACCGGTTAGCCGGACTTGAGTCCTGGAAAGATGTACAATGCTTGCTCTTTAAAGGAGGGGTTTGGGATATTGGCAGTTTGGAAGTTTGGAGGGACTTTTTTAAACTGTCGTATCTGAGCGCCTCTGCAAAGACAGTGATTATGTATGAGTGAGGGGAAAGTGTTGAATGATGATGAAAGTATTTTCTTTTTGGGGATTTTCTTTCTTTTTGGGTCACCCTGCCTCGGTGGAAGACGACCGACGTATTGAATATATATATATATATATATATATATATATATATATATATATATATATATATATATATATATATATATATATATATATATATATATATATATATATATATATATATATATATATATATATATATATATATATATATATATATATATATATATATATATATATATATATATATATATATATATATATATATATATATCAATAACTACACTGCAATAGCCAAGGGTCGAACCCATGATGCTTTGGCCCGCATCATGGTGAGCGAAAACACATGACGCTCTAGTCCACTGAACTACACAATCCTTAAGAGGAGCGCATCCAGAAAAACTGAATGTTGTACTCGCTACACAAGGTCATACACAAGGTCATACACAAGGTCTAGAGTTTTGAGACTCTGTGACCGCGGGTTCGAACCCCACCCGTGGTATGGTTTGTTTGCAATCGTGTCATTACGATTTGGTGAGTCATACGGTGGTGTGGACGCCTCTAAGCTAATTTCATTCTACTTCCTGTTTGGTGTACTAGCTCAATCCTTAAGAAAAACTTTCATCATTCACTCCATCACTGTCTTGCCAGAGAGGTGCTTTACACTACAGTTATAAAACTGCAACATTAACACCCCTCCTTCAGAGTGCAGACACTGTACTTCCCAATCTCTAGGACTCAAGTCCGGCCTGCCGGTTTCCCTGAATCCCTTCATAAATGTTATTTTGCTCACACTCTAACAGCACGTCAAGTATTAAAAACCATTTGTCTCCATTCACTCCTATTAAATACGCTCACGCATGCTTGCTGGAAATCCAAGCCCCTCGCACACAAAACCTCCTTTACCCCCTCCCTCCATCCTTTCCTAGGCCGACCCCTACCCCGCCTTCCCTCCACTACAGATTTATACACTCTCGAAGTCATTCTGTTTCGTTCCATTCTCTCTACATGTCCGAACCACCTCAACAACTCCTCCTCAGCTCTCTGGATAATAGTTATGGTAATCCCGCACCTCCTCCTAATTTCCAAACTCCGAATTCTCTGCATTATATTCACACCACACATTGCCCTCAGACATGACATCTCCACTGCCTCCAGCCTTCTCCTCGTTGCAACATTCATCACCCATGCTTCACACCCATATAAGAGAGTTGGTATAACTATGCTCTCATACATTCCTCTCTTTACTTCCCATGGACAAAGTTCTTTGTCTCCACATACTCCAAAGTGCACCACTCACCCTTTTCCCCTCATCAATTCTATGATTCACCTCATCCTTCATAGACCCATCTGCTGACATGTCCACTCCCAAATATCTGAATACATTCACCTCCTCCATACTCTCTCCCTCCAATCTGATATCCAATCTTTCGTCACCTAATCTTTTTGTTATCCTCATCACCTTACTCTTTCCTATATTCACTTTCAATTTTCTTCTTTTACATACCCTACCAAATTCATCCACCAACCTCTGCAACTTCTCTTCAGAATCTCCCAAAAGCACAGTGTCATCAGCAAAAAGCAACTGTGACAACTCCCACTTTGTATTTAATTCTTTGTCTTTTAACCCCACACCCTCGCATCAATAAATATATTGAACAACCAAGGTGACATCACACATCCTTGTCTAAGGCCTACTTTTACTGGGAAATAATCTCCCTCTCTCCTACACATTCTAACCTGAGCCTCACTATCCTCATAAAAGCTCTTCACTGCTTTCAGTAACCTACCTCCTATTCCATACACCTGCAACATCTGCCACATTGCCTCCCCTATCCACCCTATCATACGCCTTTTTCAAATCCATAAATGCCACAAAAACCTGTTTACCCTTATCTAAATACTGTTCACCTATATGTTTCACTGTAAACACTTGGTCTACACACCCCCTACCTTTCCTAAAGCCCCCTTGTTCATCTGCTATCCTGCTCTTCGTCTTACTCTTAATTCTTTCAATAATAACTCTACCATACACTTTACCTGGTATACTCAACAGACTTATTCCCCTATAATTTTTGCACTCTCTTTTGTCCCCTTTGCCTTTATACATAGGAACAATACACGTTCTCTGCCAATCCCTAGTTACCTTACCCTCTTCCATACATTTATTAAATAATAGCACCAACCACTCCAAAACTATATCCCCGCCTGCTTTTAACATTTCTATCTTTATCCCATCAATCCCAGCTGCCTTACCCCCTTTCATTCTACTCACTGCCTCACGAACTTTCCCCACACTCACAACTGGTTCTGGTTCTTCCTCACTCCTACAAGATGTTATTCCTCCTTGTCCTATACACGAAATCACAGCTTCCCTGTCTTCATCAACATTTAACAACTCCTCAAAATATTCCCTCCATCTTCCCGATACCTCTAACTCTCCATTTAATAACTCTCCTCTCCTATTTTTAACTGTCAAATCCATTTGTTCCCTAGGCTTCCTCAACTTATTAATCTCACTCCAAAACTTTTTCTTATTTTCAACAAAATTTGTTGATAACATCTCACCCACTCTCTCATTTGCTCTCTTTTTACATTGCTTCACCACTCTCTTAACCTCTCTTTTTCTCTCCATATACTCTTCCCTCCTGCACACACTCTCCATATACTCTTACCCCCTGCACACACATGGATTACGGAGGAAGAATTCTGTTCCACTTCCCCATGGAGATAAGAGGAAATAAACAAGAACTAGTAAGAAAATAGAAGAAAACCAGAGGGTGTGTATATATATGCTTGTACATGCATGTGTAGTGTGACCTAAGTGTAAGTAGATGTAGCAAGACGTACCTGAAATCCTGCATTTATATGAGACAGAAAAAAGACACCAGCAATCCTACCATCATGTAAAACAAATACAGGCTTTCGTTTTACACTCACTTGGCAGGACGGTAGTACCCCCCTGGGGGGTTGCTGTCTACCAACCTACTCTTACATAAAATGTTGAGCAGGTGGTCAATACTTTAGGGTTATTATCATAAGGAAGGACAAATCAACTCGCCTTTAGAAGAATATACATAGATTATTCATAACAAAATATGCAACACAAAATCTGTCTTCATCGCATTTCACATATTACAAAATAAACACACTAATACACTGCTACAAGTTAATTAAAGTTAGACAATACGAAATTTACTCGTAGCCACAACAGTGGGTCTCCATAACCCCCTCCCTCTCTGCTGGCTTCCTCCAGCATGCAGGTAAAAAAACATTACTTCTGTACTCACACAGGCCCCACATAAATATCAGGGTCATGCCCACTTAAGAGTACAAACAAACCCTCCAAAAATAACCTACGGCCTAAGCATTACAAAAAAAAAAAAAAAAAACATGCACTACCTTTCTCAACCTGACTCCACACTTCTGTCTCACTCGAGTCTCATACGTGTCTAATACATGTCCACTAAAGCGCTGTAAATATTTATGTAATACTTCTTACAATACACAATATAAATTTAGCATAAATAAATTATCACATTGACCACTGTCTGGAAAATCTCCCAACTCCTGTCCCAAACATTGCTACTGAGATTTCAACCTTTAGACACCTAAAATGAGATGTACGAATATATTAAGCAGCTCAAATAAAATTAACACATACAACACTTAAAAGGTATTAAATCTTGCACAGATCCTGTAAAACAAAATATTAGACACTACAAGAGTGAAAAATACGAACCTCATCTTCACTAACAACGACAGATCTGATACAAGTAATATATCAAAGACAATACACTCACTTAAAATAATTAGAGTACAGACAGATCCAAAGCTCCTGAAAAAAAACTTATGATCACTCATGAGGTGTCTTCACAATTCCATTCAGTGACTAAAATGACAATGAACAATCAACCATAGTCTAAATGAAAAGCTGAATATTTTAAACAACACGGATCAAAACTGCCTAAAAATAACTTTGTGGCTTTGACGTCTACAAAGGCTATTCCATTAAGAAAAAATGGAAGAGAAACTGAAGAGAGTGACGCTCCCTATACAGGCGAAGGTTGAGAGTCACAGAGCTGCTGAGAGGGGCCAATATATCTAAAATACGAAGGAAGGCACTGGTCAGAGAAATAGCAAATATCTAACTTAAGCTGAAGGAATCTTACAGGAGACAAGAATCTCAGGAAGAACTAAAAGCCATAAAGGAAATTAAAAAAAAAATACTTCTTCTACTATGCCAAATCTAAGGGTAAAACAACATTCAGTATTGGGCCCGTGCTTAGGCGAGATGAGACATACACAGATGACAGCAAAGAAATGAGTGAGATACTAAAGTCCCAATACGACTAAGTGTTCAGCGAGCCGCTGCCCAGACTAAGGGTCGACAATCTAAATGAACGAGACCCAACGAACGAGACCCAAAATTTAGTCATCTCAAAAATATCTGATATTATCCTAACACCAAAAGACTTTGAAAAGGCAATAAATGACATGCCCATGCACTCTGCCCCAGGCCCAGTCTCATGGAACTCCGTGTTCATCAAGAACTGCAAGAAGCCCCTGTCAGGTGCCTTCGGTATTCTATGGAGAGGGAGCATGGACACAGGGGTCATCCCACACTCACTAAAAACAACAACAGACATAGCCCCACTCTACAAAGGTAGCAGTAAAGTAATTGCAAAGAACTACAGACCGATAACACTAACATCCCATATCATAAAAAATTTTGAAAGGTTCTAAGAAGCAAGATCGCCAACCACCTAGATACCCATCAGTTACACAACCCAGGGCAACACGGGTTTAGGGCAGGTCGCTCCTGCCTGTCCCAGCTACTGGACCACTATGACAAGGTCCTGGATGCTATAGAGGTTAAAGAAATTGCAGACATAGTACACAAAAACTTTGAAAAAGCCTTCGAAAAGTGCGACCACAGTGTAATAGCGCACAAAATGCGTGATAAAGGAATAATAGGAAAAGTTGGTAGATGTATCTATAACTTCCTAACAAATATAACACAAAGATTAATAGTAAACAGAGTAAAGTCTGAGTAAATTATGGTGAAAAGCTCTGTTCCACAAGGCAAAGTACTCGCTCCCATCCTATTCCTATTCTTGACTCACGAAATCGTAATGACACGATTGCAAACAAACCATACCACGGGTGGGGTTCGAACCCGCGGTCAGAGAGTTTCAAAACTCCAGACCATCGCGTAAGCCACTGGGCCAGCTAGCTACAATAACTGAAGCTAGCTGGCCCAGTGGCTTACGCGACGGTCTGGAGTTTTGAGACTCTCTGACCGCGAGTTCGAACCCCACACGTGGTATAGTTTATTCCTATTCTTCATATCTGACATAGAGTTGTAAGCCATAGCTCTGTGTCTTCCTTTGCGGATGACACCCGAATTGTCATGCCAGTGTCCTCCATCGAAGACACCGGAAGACTCCAAGTGGACATCAACTAAATCTTCAAACGGGCCACTCAACACAATATGAAATTTAATGAAGAGAAATTCCAACTCCTCATATATGGAAAACTTGAAGAAATTTAAAGTGTATCAGGGTATACAACAAATTCTAACCATATAATAGAGCGAAAAAGTAATGTGAAGGACCTGGGAGTGATAATGTCGGAGGATCTCACCTTCAAAGACCACAACAATGTATCTACCGCATCTGCTATAAAAATGATAGGATGGATAAGAGAACCTTCAAAACTAGGTACGCCAAGTCCATGATGATTCTCTTCAAATCGCGTGTTCTCTCTAGGCTGGAATACTACTGTACGCTAACTGCCCCCTTCAAGGCAGACGAGATTGCTGACCTGGAGAGTGTACAAAGAACTTTCACGGCACACATAAGTACGATAATGCACCTAAATTACTGGAATGGTTGAAGTCCCTTGATTTGCATTCTCTGGAACGCAGATGAGAGATACATGATAATATACACTTAGAAAATCTAGAGAGATTAGTACCAAACTTGCCACGAAAATCACTCCCTATGATAGCCAAAGACTCGGCAGGAGATGCAACATTCCCAATGAAAAGCAGGGGTGCCACGAGTACACGGGAGACAACACAATAAGTGTCAGGGCCCAAGAATGTTCAACTGCCTCCCAGCATACATAAGGGATTACAAAAGACCCCTAGCTGTCTTCAGAAGGCACTGGACAGGCACCTAAAGTCAGTACCTGACGAATCGGGCTGTGGATCGTACTTCAGTTTGAGTGGGCCAGCAGTAACAGCCTGGCTGATCAGATCCTGATCCACCACGAGGCCTGGTCTCAGACCGCGCGGGGCTTATCCCCGAAACCTCTCCTATACTCCAGGTATAATAATGGTAATCTGCATAACAACCTTAAACCAAACCTTGTAAAACCCAAAAAGAAAAAAAGAGGAGAGAGAGAGAGAGGAGAGAGAGAGAGAGAGAGAGAGAGAGAGAGAGAGAGAGAGAGAGAGAGAGAGAGAGAGAGAGAGAGAGAGAGAGAGAGAGAGAGAGAGAGAGAGAGAGAGAGAGAGAGAGAGAGAGAGAGAGAGAGAGAGAGAGAGAGAGAGAGAGAGAGAGAGAGAGAGAGAGAGAGAGAGAGGGAGAGAGAGAGAGAGAGAGAGAGAGAGAGAGAGAGAGAGGAGAGAGAGGGGAGAGAGAGAGAGAGAGAGAGAGAGAGAGAGAGAGAGAGAGAGAGAGAGAGAGAGAGAGAGAGAGAGAGAGAGAGAGAGAGAGAGAGAGAGAGAGAGAGAGAGAGAGAGAGAGAGAGAGAGAGAGAGAGAGAGAGAGAGAGAGAGAGAAAAAAAATTCAAACTATGGACGGTTTTGTAAGAGTTAGAAATCCCCGGAGGGGGATCTTTACGAAGTTGCCCGAATATTTTTCTCCATTTCAATGAGAACCACCAAACTCTTGGAACAATAGGAGTGTGCACCTGTCCTATGACCAGAGTAGTTGTACCTATCCTCACCTTCCCGGGATGGCTCTGAAAACTTCCAAAGTTCTCGTTGGCGTAGCGTTAAGCGTTCAGAAATGGTGCCTTAAAATTCGACGACATCGGAGAGTGAAATTCAGATGCGTAGGAGCAGATTTGACCATTTAATGTGTAAAAAAGTGTCCAAATTTAACTCCCGTTTAATCATGTTAGAAAAGCTTTAGTTTACCTTTCAGAACTGCTTTAGTATTTACTAGGTGATGCATCGTAGTGCCAGGATCGTAGTGCCAGGATCGTAGTGCCAGGATAGTACTTAATACGTTTCGTTTGCGTGTAGACAAATTGTTGATGTAGTAAAATATCAAAAATTACTTTAGAATCGTAGGAAACTGTTCCATAAATGGAAAATGGCTTATCTGATCGGCTTCAAACCTTCACCTTTGGTGTGGTTCCCTACGCACAAGACTCACGCTGCCAGCGAGCGGGATAACTCCAAGTTTGCCAATTTCATTGAATAAATAATGATATTTCTTTCTTATTAAAAAGCTAAAGAATGATTCTTCTGATTGGATTCGAAACGTTACTGACAGTAGGTGGAAAATAGAAATTGTACTGAAATACTTAAAAAAAAAATTGGAATCGCTGGAATCAGAAAAATTAATGGAGAAAATATTTTTTGATCGGCTACAAATTTTTGTCATTGGTGGGCTTTATTAGAAACAGTTGGCCCTCACTTTGAGCTGTGTAAATTGCAATTTCCCAATTTTGTAAGCAAATTGTTTCCCCATGAAACAAATAGAGAATTTTAAATAAAATGTAAATGAGGCAATAAAACTGAAACAATCCGTTGTTTTATAATGTTTTTAAGTTTAACGAGGGAAAGACTTTTCTGTTTTTTTTGGAACATTCTCTTCACTATTCTCCTTCCTTTCTCATAAGTTTTTTTATTATCCGAATACGCCATGTTCGATCGACTCAAATTTTCATCATATGTGTAATGTATCTTTGGGAAGATACATGTGCACAAAGCTACATAGGTCATTCCCAAATTGTGCTTCAGTGTGAGAGGTGGACACGGGCTCCTCTTTGGGCGCCTTCAAAATTTCTACACTCGTGTATTCTGTTTAATGAAGTATGTAGGTCAATTTCACTACTTTTAATCTTGAAATAGTACAGTATTATTTTACATTATTTCATTACTTTCCTTGATGCTGGTGAGGGGCTCTTGAACCAAGGAACTGGACTTATCTTCCCTTGGTTGGATTGAATTTCAATACCTCCCATTGAACAGGTGCTAAATGACCCCTAAGGATTAGCGTTTCGTTTTCCTCTATTCAAATATTATAATTGTGAAGGATAAGTCTTTAGTAGTTGATAATCATATGGATGCACATATGGATGCATCATATGGATGCATCATATGGATGCATCATATGGATGCATCATATGGATCATCATATGGAGGTCTTTCATGGGAAGGCAAGAGGAAAAATTTTGTTTTATTCTTGGGATTAACTGGGAAAAACCATCTTTTGGTTAACTTTAAACTTATTCCAGGCTTCCTCCCGGAAAAAAACCTTTGATGTTACGTTGATAAATTATCATGAAGCAATTATATTAATCAAATTAGTTTCTTAGAAATAAATGGTAAAAATACGTCAGTGTTTTCTTTTGTTGGTTCACTGTTTAAATTTAACAATGGTCATTTTAGTGCGGGAACATCTGCGTATCTTCAAGAAATGTTAAAAAATTTTTATATGTACCAAAGTTTCGTAAAACTTTCTTGTTACTGTACATTTTTTCTTAAAGCGATCACT
>WNWK01034532.1:0-20395 GCA_009830355.1 Cherax destructor
GGGTAGGGAGAGGGAGAGTCAGCCATTGTGTTTGTTGACATGTTGCCTGGGGTGGTGGTGGGGTGGGTGGGTGATGCACCGGCGTCCTGCTGGGTAGGCAAATGAAATAGTCGAGATCTTGGTGATTTCTTGCTGTTCTTATTGCTGCTTCTTCTGTTATTAGGTCTCATAGTAGAACAGGGGATGTTGTAGATAGGATGTAGAAGCTATAGTTGCTCAGAGCTTGTTGTGGGTGCTCGTCTGGCAGCGGGCTGTGTTTTGGGTTTGCTGGCACTCTCCACTTGGATCGATAATTTTTCGAGTAGGTGGTCTTACTGTTGGTATTCTTGAGTCATTCTGGAAGGAAGGAACGAAAGAAGAGATGAGAGGAAGGAAGGAAGGAACAAAAGAAGTAAGAAAGAAAGGAAGGAAGGAATGAAGGAAGTGCAAAGTCATGAAGATTGGGGAAGGGCAAAGAAGACCGCAGACGGAGTACAGCCTAGGGGGCCAGAGACTGCAAACCTCAATCAAGGAAAAAGACCTTGGGGTGAGTATAACACCAGGTACATCTCCTGAGGCGCACATCAACCAAATGACTGCTGCAGCATATGGGCGCCTAGCAAACCTAAGAACAGCATTTCGACATCTTAATAAAGAATCGTTCAGGACCCTGTACACTGTGTACGTTAGTCCTATACTGGAGTATGCAGCACCAGTTTGGAACCCACACCTAGCCAAGCATGTGAAGAAGCTCGAGAAAGTGCAAAGGTTTGCAACAAGATTAGTCCCGGAGCTAAGGGGTATGTCCTACGAGGAGAGGTTAAGGGAAATCGACCTGACGACACTGGAGGACAGGAGAGATAGGGGGGACATGATAACGACATATAAGATACTGAGAGGAATAGACAAGGTGGACAGAGACAGAATGTTCCAGAGATGGGACACAGCAAAAAGGGGACACAGCTGGAAGTTGAAGACTCAAATGAATCACAGGGATGTTAGGAAGTATTTCTTCAGTCATAGAGTGGTCGGGAAGTGGAATAGCTTGGGAAGCGATGTAGTGGAGGCAGGTTCCATACATAGCTTTAAGAAGAGGTATGATAAAGCTCATGGAGCAGGGAGCGTGACCCAGTAGCGGCCAGTGAAGAGGTGGGACCAGGAGCTATGACTCGACCCCTGCAACCACAACTAGGTGAGTACGTACACACAGAGAATCACATCGGAAGAGGACCAAGCAGGACTTCAAACAGACCTGGACAAGCTCGACATCTGGTCTAGCAACTTGCTTCTCGAATTCAATCCCACCAAATGCAAAGTCATGAAGATCGGAGAAGGGCAAAGAAGACCGCTGACAGAGTACAGGCTAGGCGGACAAAGGCTACAAACCTCGGCAAAGGAGAAAGACCTTGGGGTGAGTATAACGCCAAGCACGTCTCCGGAGGCGCACATCAACCTGATAACTGCAGCAGCATATGGGCGACTGGCAAACCTAAGATTAGCGTTCTGGTACCTTAACAAGTTATCGTTCAAGACACTGTACACCGTGTACGTCAGGCCCATACTAGAATATGCAGCACCAGTCTGGAACCCACACCTGGTCAAGCACGTAAAGAAACTAGAGAAAGTGCAAAGGTTTGCGACAAGGTTAGTTCCACAACTCAGGGGTCTGTCCTATGAAGAAAGGTTGAGGGAAATAGGACTAACACTGGAGGACAGAAGGGTCAGAGGAGACATGATAACGACATACAAAATACTGTGGGGAATCGACAAGGTAGACAGTGACAGGATGTTCCAGAGAGAGAACACAGATACAAGGGGACACAACTGGAAGCTGAAGACTCAGATGAGTCAAAGGGATGTTAGAAAGCATTTCTTCAGCCACAGAGTAGTCAGGAAGTGGAATAGTCTAGAGAAAGATATAGTGGAGGCAGGAACCATACATAGTTTCAAGACAAGGTATGATAAAGCTCATGGAGCAGGGAGAGCAGAGACCCAGTAGCAGACAGCGAAGAGGCGGGGCCAGGAGCTGAGTCTCGACCCATGCAACCACAATTAGGTGAGTACACACACACAGCTTGGAGCTTTGAAGTGCTAATTGCAGTTGATGGAAAGTGTCCAATCATTATATAGGTGTATATATATTATAGAACACTAATAAACAATTTTTTTTATTGCTGGTTGGTGTAAACAAGTTTTTGTAAACAATATAATGATACTAATGTTTGTGCAATTATTGTGTTGCATACAACGAGTGTACGTATATATATATACATTGCACCTTACTTTGGTCTTACAGGCCACATAAGTTACATAAACAAATAAAATAGTGAAAAAAAACAAGAAACCTACGAAAGGAAGTAAACCAAAGTTTACCGGGTGAGCGGCATTTGCCGCTGTTGCCATACGCAGCTCATTTTTTGCCAACTTTACCGCTCTATATCTCGGTAAGTACTGATCGCAAAAAGTTTTTTGGGGATTTAAACAATCAGAAAAATAATCTTAACATTTTGATAAGAAAAAATATTTTTTTTTTTTTTCAAATATTTTGCGACAACCGGAGAACACTCAGGATTGGGGCTTGCGACAGTCAAAGGGTTAAAGACCCTCCTTTCTCTTTACCCTTCCTGCTCTTTTCTGTTTTTCCACTATACCTATTACTGTCCTTGTTATTATTAACCCTTTCAGGGTCGAGAGGCCCTCTTCCCAAACTCGTTTTCAAGGTCGAAAAATTTTTGGAAAAAAAAAAATATTTTTTCTTATGAAATTATAGAGAATCTTTTTCCAATCATAACAACACCAAAAGTATGAAATTTGATGGAAAACTTATGGAATTATGCTCTCGCGAAGTTATCGGTCTCGACAATATTTACGCATCGGCAATTTCGCACTTTGAGCCCTATTTTCGGCCAATTCCAATGTTCCAGTCTACTATAATCATAGCTATTTCGCTAGAACTCCATATGTTCTATCGATTGAGTACAAGAAACCGCCCATTTACCAATTTCAACTACCCAATAAAGTGGTCAGAAATAGGCAATTTGGCCAATTTCACACAAATTTCAAACTATGCCAATTTCAAAATGGGGTCCAGAATAACATTTTCTCTGTTCATTAGTCATGTCTCCAGGCCCCTCTTACATTACTTTTGCTTTCCATTTTGAATTTTTATTCTCACAAAAAATGGAAGATTTACTGTTATGTATACTACTTCATCATTGTAAAAACGGTATAAATAATATCACCGCACTTGTGAAAGAATATTAGACTCACCAGTTGATGTGTATTGGATGTGTGGCGTGATTTGTTTACTCTTGAACATCGGCAAAAATCAAACATTTTCGCTAATTTGAGCTCAATTTCAAGGTACTTGTCATCATAAAACCAATCAAAATCATCTCTATTTCTGTAATACATCTTCCATTCTATCAAATGAGACCAAGAAAACAAGAATACAACAATAAATACCATACGAAAATAGACAGCAAAGTCGCTGTTTTAAACGAAAAATATGGTCGGAGAGTTTTTTTTTCTCATTATGCAGTGTGTGCTGCAGGATTTTTTTTATACTGCGCACAATGACCACACAGACCCATTCTTGAGGCCGCTAGAATTTACACGTACTAGTACGGCACCAACCCTGGTGCATAAAACGTACTAGTACGGCACCGACCCCCAAAGGGTTAAGGAAGGAGCATGGCATCAGACCTATTATCACCAGCTAGTCAAGTCTGACTCACACCCACCCACACCCACTCATGTATTTATCCAACCTATTTTTAAAACTACACAATGTTTTAGCTTCTATGGCGGTACTCGGAAGTTTGTTCCACTCATCCACAACTCTATTACCAAACCAGTGCTTTCCTATATCCTTCCTGAATCAGAATTTTTCCAACTTGAAATCATTGCTGCAAGTCCTATCTTTGCTAGATATTTTTAGCACGTTAGGTGTGAGGCATAGGTTGTGAATGTTGCAACAAGAAGACTGGAGGCAGTGGAGATGTTGTGTCTAAGGGCAATGTGTGGTGTGAACATAATGCAGAGAATCTGTAGTTTGGAGATTAGGAGGAGGTGTGGGATTACCAAAACTATTATCTAGAGACCTGAGGAGGGGTTATTGAGATGGTTTGGACATGTAGAGAGACTAGAACAAAATAGAATGACTTCGAGAGTGTATAGATCTGTAGTGGAGGGAAGGCAGGGTAGGGGTAGGCCTAGGTAAGGTTGGAGGGAGGGGGTAAAGGAGGTTTTGTGTGCGAGGGGCTGGGGACTTCCAGCAAGCGTGCATGAGCGTGTTAGATAGAAGCGAATGAAGACAAATGGTTTTTAGGACTTGATGTGCTGTTGGAGTGTAAGCAAGGTAACATTTATGAAGGGATTCAGGGAAACCGGCAGGCCGGACTTGATTCCGGCAGTGCCGGCACTCTGAAGGAGGGGTGTTAATGTTGCAGTTGTATAACTGTAGTGTAGGCATGCCTCTGACAAGAGTGATGGAGTGAATGATGAAAGTTTTTCTTTTTCGGGCCACCCCGCCTTGGTGGGAAACGGCCAATTTTTTTTTTTTTTTTTTCTCTCTCCAACAAGTCGGCTGTCTCCCACCGAGGCAGGGTGACCCAAAAAGAAAGAAAATTCCCAAAAAGAAAATACTTTCATAATCATTCAACACTTTCACCACACTCATACATAATCACTGTCTTTGCAGAGGCGCTCAGATACGACAGCTGAGAATAGTCCCTCCCAGTTGTCACTATCCCAGACCCCTCCTTTAAAGTGCAGGCATTGTACTTCCCATTTCCAGGACTCAAGTCCAACTAAATCAATTAATTGGTTTTCCTGAATCCCTTCACAAAATGTTACCCTTCTCACACTCCAACAGATCGTCATGTCCCAAAAACCATTCGTCTCCATTCACTCCTATCTAACACGCTCACACGTGCTTGCTGGAAGTCCAAGCCCCTCGCCCACAAAACCTCCTTTACCCCCTCCCTCCAACCTTTTCTAGGACGACCACTACCTCGCCTTCCTTCCCCTACAGATTTATACGCTTTCCAAGTCATTCTACTTTGATCCATTCTCTCTAAATGACCAAACCACCTCAACAACCCCTCTTCAGCCCTCTGACAAATAGTTTTAGTAACTCCACACCTCCTCCTAATTTCCACACTCCGAATTTTCTGCATAATATTTACACCACACATTGCCCTTAGACAGGACATCTCCACTGCCTCCAGCCTCCTCCTTGCTGCAGCATTTGCAACCCATGCTTCACACCCATATAAGAGTGTTGGTACCACTATACTTTCGTACATTCCTTTTTTTGCCCCAATGGATAATGTTTTTTGTCTCCACAGATACCTCAATGCACCAATCACCTTTTTTCTTTCATCAATTCTATGGTTAACCTCATCCTTCATAAACTCATCCGCTGACAAGTCAACTCTCAAATATCTAAAAACATTTACTTCTTCCATAATCCCTCTCTCCAATGTGATATCCAATTTTTCTTTATTTAAATTGTTTGATATCCTCATCACCTTACTCTTATCCATGTTCACTTTCAACTTTCTACCTTTACACACCCTCCCAAACTCGTCCACTAACCTTTGCAACTTTTCTTTAGAATCTCCCATAAGCACAGTATCATCAGCAAAAAGTAACTGTGTCAACTCCCATTTTGCATTTGATTTACTGGGAAGTAATCTCCCTCTCTCCTACACACCCTAACCTGAGCCTCACTATCCTCATAAAAACTCTTTACAGCATTCAGTAACTTACTACCTATTCCATACACTTGCAACATTTGCCACATTGCTCCCCTATCCACTCTATCATATGATTTTTCTAAAACCCATAAATGCAATGAAAACTTAACTACCTTTATCTAAATACTGTTCACATATATGCTTCAATGTAAACACTGGATCTACACATCCCCTACCCACTCTAAAGCCTCCTTGCTCATCTGCAATCCTACTCTCTGTCTTACCTCTACTTCTTTCAATAATATACACTTCTTCTTCTTTCAACACGTCGGCCGTTTCCCACCGAAGTGGGGTGGCCCAAAATGAAAAACGAAAGTTTCCCATTTTACATTTAGTAATACATACAGGAGAAGGGGTTACTAGCCCCTTGCTCCCAGCATGTTTGTCGCCTCTTACGACACGCATGGCTTACGGAGGAAGAATTCTGTTCCACCTCCCCATGGAGATAAGAGGAAATAAGAACAAGAACTAGTAAGAAAATAGTAGAAAACCCAGAGGGGTGTGTGTATATACATATGCTTGTACATGAATGTGTAGTGTGACCTAAGTGTAAGTAGAAGTAACAAGACATACCTGAAATCTTGCATGTTTATGAGACAGAAAAAAGACACCAGCAATCCTACCATCATGTAAAACAAATACAGGCTTTCGTTTTACACTCACTTGGCAGGACGGTAGTACCTCCCTGGGCGGTTGCTGTCTACCAACCTACTACCTATTAATAATATACACATGTACATATTATATATATTTTTTTATTGTTATTATTAACACATCAGCCATCTACCACCAAGGCAGGGTGGCCCAAAAAAGAAAAACTTTCATCATCATTCACTCCATCACTGTCTTGCCAAAAGCGTGCTTACAATAGAGTTATAAAACTGCAACATTAACACCCCTCCTTCAGAGTGCAGACACTGTACTTCCCATCTCCAGGACTCGAGTCTGGCCTGCCGGTTTCCCTGAATCCCTTCATAAATGTTACCTTGCTCACACTCCAACAGCACGTCAAGTCATAAAAAAAAATTTTCTCCATTCACTCCTATCTAACACGCTCACACATGGTTGCTGGAAGTCCAAGCATCTCGCACACAAACCTTCTTTACCCCCTCCCTCCAACCTTTCCTAGGCCGACCCCTACCCCACTTTCCCTCCACTACAGATTTATACACACTCGAACTCATTCTATTTTGTTCCAGCCTCTCTACATGTCCGAACCACCTCAACAACCCCTCCTCAGCCCTCTGGATAATAGTTTTGGTAATCCTGCACCTTCTCCTAATTTCCAAACTACGAATTCTTTGCATTATATTCACACCACACATTGCCCTCAGACATGAATCTCCACTGCCTCCAACGTTCTCCTGTACAGTTCTGGTCTCCATATTACAGAATGGACACTGAAAAATCTTGCAGAGAAGGATGACAAAGTTGATCCCATATATCTGAAATCATCATTACAAGGATAGACTGAGGGCACTGAATCTGCACTCTCTAGAAAGGCATAGAATAAAGGAAGGAATGATTGAAGTATACAAATGGAAGAGAGAAATAAATAAAGGGGTATAAACAATGTGCTGAAAATATCTAACGAAGACAGGGCTCGCAGCAGTGGGTTCAAGTTGGAAAAATTTAGATTTAGAAAGGATATAGGAAAGCACTGGTTTGGTCATAGTTATGGATGAGTGAAATAAACTCCTGAGTAGTGTCATTGAATTGAAAACCTTATGTAGCTTTAAAAATAAGCTTGACAAATGCATGAGTAGGTGTGGGTGGGTGAGAGTTGTACTTGCCTAGCATGGGCCAGCAGGTCTTCTTCAGTGCTTCTTGTTTTCTTACAACACACACATTCACGCATGTAAAACAGGCTAGAAGGCCATCATCCCTGCTGGATTCAACCAGTAAGAAAAAGCACATGAAATCCTAAAATTCAAATTGCATCTGTAAACCTGTCCAGTTGTCATGTCCTTATCTCCCTCAACAAAATAAAGTATACAAAATATAGTACATAGATCTTGCACACACAACCTAACACCAGTACAGTGGTACCCCGAGTTTCAAACTTTCTTTGTTCCAGAAGGCTGTTCAAGTGCTGTTACCTAATGAATTTGTTCCCATAAGAAATAATGTAAATTAGATTAGTCCATTTCAGACCCCCAAAAATACACTTACACAATTGGTTGAGTTGGGAGCAGTTTGAAACTCGGGGTACCACTGTATAATAAATATTACTCTTGTAATTCCTACAAAGAATGACATTAAAAAAAATTTTGTATTAGGTAAATATATCTTGTGCAGTAAGATCACCGTAAACAGATAGTGATCACAATGTGCAAAATAACCACCGTGAAAAAATTGTGAATTTTCAAGCGCTTTCATAATTTCTCACATTATCAAGGAACTGTAAAAATAATAGAACAGCAGAAGACTTACAGGGCTGAGATATCACCTCACATATGACCTTACACCTAAACCAGCATGCTGGGTCAAGTTGTGACAACTTAGTACCAACTTGACAGTGGTGCAGGTACAAGCAAGCTGTCACAACTTAGTACCAACTTGACAGTGGTCCAGGTACAAGCAAGCTGTCACAACTTAGTACCAACTTGACAGTGGTCCAGGTACAAACAAGCTGTCACAACTTAGTACCAACTTGACAGTGGTCCAGGTACAAACAAGCTGTCACAACTTAGTACCAACTTGACAGTGGTCCAGGTACAAACAAGCTGTCACAACTTAGTACCAACTTGACAGTGGTCCAGGTACAAACAAGCTGTCACAACTTAGTACCAACTTGACAGTGGTCCAGGTACAAGAAAGCTGTCACAACTTAGTACCAACTTAACAGTGGTCCAGGTATCGTGGACCCCGAGTTCAGTAAAACTTCACCTGAAGTTTTCAAGGCTTCAAATTTCTCCTTAAGTGAAAAATGCACGTAGGTTAGCTATTTCAACCCCAAACATACACTCCACAGAATTACAATTATACTTACTACATTGCACGATTCCATTGTCAACCAGGGTCCATGGTACAAACAAGCTGTCACAACTTAGTACCAACTTGACAGTGGTCCAGGTACAAACAAGCTGTCACAACTTAGTACCAACTTGACAGTGGTCCAGGTACAAACAAGCTGTCACAACTTAGTACCAACTTGACAGTGGTCCAGGTACAAACAAGCTGTCACAACTTAGTACCAACTTGACAGTGGTCCAGGTACAAGCAAGCTGTCACAACTTAGTACCAACTTGACAGTGGTCCAGGTACAAGAAAGCTGTCACAACTTAGTACCAACTTAACAGTGGTCCTGGATGGGCTGTACCACCATTATAAGGTTCATCTCTCAAGTGAGGGCTATTTAGTAAAGTAAAAGTAAAGTAAATTTTATTTCATTGCAGATTACATGGTATTGGTAGTTACAATGTAAATTGAGTGTAAGGAGAGCCACTGACATGCCTTGGCATTAGGGGCAGCTTATTCTAGTAACTTAAAGGCTATGTACTTAATATTAGAGCAATTTATTGAGTTTATTCTAGTTAAAAATTGTTTTCAAATTACAATATGATGAAATTTTACTGTTAAAATTATTAAATGATATTAGATTGTTACAGGTGTTTAGATTCTTGAATGGTAATATGGAATTGAGATTATCTTGAGGAAAATAACATTGAGCATTTTTGACATTAACTTATAATATGAGTATTTAGTTTTGGGTGAGTAGGGGGTAACATAATACAGTGGACCCCCGAGTTTCGTAAAAATTTCACACCTGAAGTCTGCTCAAGCGCTATTACCGAACGAATTTACTCCCTTAAGGAAAAATGTCACGTAGGTTAGTCTATTTCAGACCCCCAAAAATACACTTCCACAAGCACTTACAATATTATACTTACATAACTGTACGATTTCCGGGGTTTACAAAACTCGGGGGTCCACTGTAGTAACATATTAAAAATTGAGATTATCGTATAGGAAAGTAATAATGAGCATTTTTCAAAGTAGCTTATAGTATGATTATTTAGTTTTGGGTGAGTAGGTGGTTTTTGAGTTGAGTCTTAAATTGATTTTCAGACAAGGTTATCTTAACCCATTTACTGTCCAAACGTATATATACGTTTTTACCGCTAGCGCTCCGACCTTGATTTTCCCTATAAGAAAGCATGTAAAAAAAATGTATACATATATACGTTCGGAGAGCTAGCGGTATAAAAGTATATATACGTTTGGACAGTTAATGGGTTAATATTTACTGGTAATGAATTCCAGAGTCTGGGGCCCTTTATGTGCATAGAATTTTTACATAGGTTGATATGAACACGGGGTATATCAAAGAGGGATCTGTGTCTTGTGTTGTGGTCATGGGTCCTATTTAAGTTGGTGAGGAGAATTTTGAGCGGAGGGTTTATATTAGAGTGTAAAGTTTTATATATGTAGTAGGCACAAGAATAAGTATGAATGTTCTTTACGGTGAGTAGTTTTAGACTTTTGAATATTGGTGGAGTATGCTGTCTAGAGTGGGAATTTATCATCATTCTGACTGCAGCCTTTTCTTGTGTTATGAGTGGTCTAAGGTGATTTAATGTTGTTGATCCCCATGCACAGATTCCATAGGTGAGATAAGGGTAGATAAGTGAATGATATAGTGCAAGGAGAGCTGATTGTGGCACATAATAGCGTATCTTTGATAATATGCCTACCGTCTTTAAGATTTTCTTGGAAATTTGTTGTATGTGTGTTTGGAATTTAAGGCTACTGTCAAGGTGGATTCCTAGGAATTTTCCCTCTGTGAGTCTTGTGATGGGTGAACCATTGAGCGTTATGTTAAGTGGAACATTTGTGGCTTTGTGTATGAGGTGTAATTCTGGATGTGACTAATATGATGGTACATTGTTTTACAGCTCGAGAGGCTCAGGGCACCTCCACTACACTCATCGACTGGATCTTGGGCAAGAGGTAAGTTACTTGCACAACAATATTATTATTAAGAATGAATTTTGTGTTAGTAATAGTTATACTGTGTGTGTGTGTGTGTACTCCCCTATTTGTGGTTGCAGGGGTCGAGACTCCTGGCTCCGCCTCTTCACTGATCGCTACTAGGTCTTCTCTCTCCCTGCTCCATGAGCTTTATCATACCTCGTCTTAAAGCTATGTATGGTTCCTGCCTCCTCTACCTCACTTTCCAGACTATTCCACTTCCTGACAACTCTGTGACTGAAGAAATACTTCCTGACATCCCTTCGACTCATCTGAGTCGTGTGTGTGTGTGCGCGTGTGCGCTCATGCACGTACGAACTTAATCACCTATTTGTAGTTGCAAGGGTCGAGTCATACCTGCTGGTCTCGCCTCTTTGGTGTGTATGCGCACACGCATGTGAGCATGCATGAGTGAGTGAGTTATCAGTGTATTTCTTAATGAGTTGTTTATTTCAATATACAGTGGACCCCCGAGTAACGTAAAAACTTCATTCCAGACGCCTGCTCAAGTGCCATTACCGAACGAATTTACTCCCTTAAGGAATAATGTCACATAGGTTAGTGTATTTCAGACCCCCAAAAATACACTTCCACAAGCACTTACAATATTATACTTATATAGTTGTACGATTTCCGGGGTGTTCGTTACTCGGGGGTCCACTGTACAGTGGTACCCCGAGTTTCAGCCATAATTCTTTCCAGAATGTTGTTCAAGTGCCATTACCGAACAAATTTGTTCCCATAAGGAATAATGTAAATTAGATTAGTCCGTTTCAGACCCCAAAAATACACTTACAAAAGATTTAGATTTTGCCACCAAAGTGGCTATTTTATTGTGCACCCCATATCCATCCTGTGGACGGTAGCGCAAGAGCATATGGATACACAAAAGGCCTAGGCACTAGGCCCCAAAAGGGTTAACAATTGTACATTTGGATTTACATATATCTACATTTCACTTATCTGTTACAAGCAAATTTAGGAAATTTGCTTAGTATATCTTGTCAAGATATCTTATTAATGAAAATAAGATACCTGTTATACTAAGCAAATTTCCTAAATTTGCTTGTAACAGATAAGTGAACTGTAGATATAAATCCAAATCTATTCTCCATGAATGTGCCTATCTGTGCTCATGATAACGTGAGCATGTTTGTGGAGCAACTTGCAATGTGAACAGACCGACTGATGTTGTAGTGGCCAGGCTTAGGCTTGGCTACAGGTACTTCTGGCAGTTTGGGAGACACACATGATGATCAAACTAAATGCAAATTATTTGATCAGGCATATGGTCACTGTCTTGAACACTATGTGCTTAATTGTCCACTTATTGAGGCATATAGAGATAGACAGTATAATAATTAACCTATGTGACACTTACAATAATACACTTACATAATTTTTCGAGTTGGGAGCTGTACGAAACTCGGGGTACCACTGTACTTACTGTGTATTTGTTTCAATATACAGTGGTACCTCGGTTAACGATATTTTTTTCGTTCCAGAATGCTGTTCAAGTGCCATTACCAAACGAATTTATCCCCATAAGGAATAATGTAAAATAGACTAGTCCTTTTAGATCCCCAAAAATACACTTACAAAAGCATTTAAAAAAATAAACTTACATAAAAGAGCGAGTTTGGAGACCATCGTTAACCGAGGTACCACTGTACATACTTATACTGTGTATGTGTTTCAATATACAGTGGACCCTCGCCATTCGAATTTAATCCGTTCCAGGAGCTTGTTCTTAACGTGAAATGTTCGAAAGGCGATTTAATTTTTCCCATAAGAAATAATGGAAATACAATTAATCCGTTCCAGAAATCCAAAAATATATAAAAAATATTATATTTTAATAAAATTAAGCTTCTACATAGACAAAAACATTAAATACTACAGTGCTGTACTACTAAAAGTATTAGTAAATAAATGCAAGTCTTTTTACTTACCATTATTGAAGATTGTTGATGGCATATGGAAGAGAGGGAGTAGGAGGGAGGGAGGGAGGGGTTAGTGTTTGGAAGGGGAATCCCCTTCCAGAAGGACTTCAGGTACCAAAGCCCTATCTGGGGTTACTTCTTTTCTTTGTCTTTTAATCCCACTAGGACCAGCTTGGGAGTTACTGGACACTTTAACAAAATAACTGTCCACAGTCCTCTGTTTCTGGCGCCTTTTCAACATGTTCCTGAAGAAGGACATTGTTTGGTCACTGAACATGCTGCTGTTATGGCTTGTTTGAGCTTGTTCAGGGTGGTATTTTTCAACAAAACTTTGCAATCTATTCCACATTGTACACATCTCCTTAATCTCTGAAGAAGGCACCTTCTTCAGCCCCTCTTCCTCCTCCTTCTCCCGTGAATCAATAGCCTCAAATCTGGTCTGATGCTCTTCCATTTCCAGCTCTTGCAGCTCTTGAGTTGTTAGCTCTACCCTGTGTCCCTGCACTAGCTCTTCCACATCATCGCCACTCACCTCCAACCCCATGGACTTGCCCAATTCCACAATACAGTCCACAACAGGCAAAGGGTCGGCAGGGTCAGGGTCAGCCTCAAACCCTTCAAAATCCCTCTGTTGGACACAACCTGGCCACAATGGTCTCCAAGCAGAGTTCAAAGTCCTTGAAGTCACTCCCTCCCAAGCCTTGCCTATAAGGCCTATGCAGCTGTAGATATTGAAATGATTCTTCCAGAACTCTCTAAGGGTCAATTCACTGTCCGAGGTCATTTCAAAGCACTTTTCAAACACTGCTTTTGTGTAGAGTTTTTGAAGTTACAGATGACCTGCTGGTCCATGGGCTGGAGGAGAGGAGTGGTGTTAGGAGGCAAGAACTTCAGTTTTATATATTTGAAGTCTTCACACAGTAGGTCTTCCATGTTTTGAGGATGTGAAGGAGCATTGTCCAGCAACAGGAGGCACTTTTGTCCAAACCCTTTTCCTGTAGGTATTTTCTCACACTGGGGCCAAACACTTCATGGATCCAGTCACTGAAAAGGTGCTTTGTGACCCATGCATTCTGACTAGCTCTCCACAAGACACACAATCTACTTTTGACGACATTGTGTCTCTTGAACACTCTGGGATTTTCTGAGTGATACACTAGTAAAGGCTTTAATTTAAAATCCCCACTAGCATTACTACACATCATGAGAGTTAGCCTGTCTTTCATAGGCTTGTGTCCTGGCAGTGCCTTTTCCTCCTGAGTAATGTAGGTCCTGTTGGGCATTTTCTTCCAAAACAGGCCTGTTTCGTCACAATTGAACACTTGTTCAGGTTTCAATTTTTCAGTCTTTATGTAGTCCTGAAACTCCTTTATGAATTTTTCAGCTGCATGTTTGTCTGAACTGGCAGCCTCACCATGCCTTACCACATTATGTATGCCACTACGATGTTTAAATCTCTCAAACCAGCCTTTGCTGGCTTTAAATTCACTACCATTACAATCAGCACTGGTTGCAGGCATTTTCTTTAAAGATCGGCATGCAAGTTCCTTGCCTTTTCACAAATAATTGACTCAGACACACTATCACCCGCTAACTCTTTATCCTTGATCCACACCAGCAACAACTTTTCAATCTCTTCGATTATTTGTGGTCTGTTTTGGCTCGCACAGTAACACCTTTTGCAACATCAGCTTGCTTAATTTCTTCCTTCTTAAGCAGGATAGAAGCGATAGTTGACCTGTTTTTGCCATATATCCTGGCAAGATCACACAATCGCACACCACTCTCGTATTTTTGTATTATTTCCTTCTTCATTTCTACGGTGTTTCTCACTTTTATCAGCCCAGGGGTACCACTAGGAACTTTCTTGGGACCCATGGTAGCTTATTTCACAGTCGCACTTAATGAACAAACTCCAAAAAATTATAATTAAGTGTGAAATGTCTGGGGAAGCGTGCAGGGTATTGTTCTCTCGAGTGTAAACAACGCGGGACTGGCTCTCCACGCCTGCGCTGTGAGGCACCCAAGCGCCTGGGCCGACAGGTCACGAACGTATTCGTTCGACTCGCGATAATTTGTTCGCATGACGATTTCAAATTTTTTGTACTAATGACGATTTGTTCGACTGCCGAGCCGTTCGAATAGCGGGGGTCCACTGTACGTATTTATACTGTGTATTTGTTTCAGTACAGTGGTACCCCGAGTTTCGGCTATAATTCATTCCAGAAGACTGTTCGAGTGCCGTTACTGAACGAAATTGTTCCCATAAGGAATAATGTAAATTAGATTAGTCCGTTTCAGACCCCCAAAAATACACTTACAATAATACTTACATAATTGTTTGAGTTGGGAGCTGTACGAAACTCAGGTTTTCGTTGAAAATTCGTTCCAGAATGCTGTTTGAGTGCCATTACTGAACGAATTTGTTCCCATAAGGACAAATGTAAATTAGATTAGTCGTTTCAGAACCCCAAAAATACACTTACAAAAGCTCTTACAAAAATACATTTACAAAATTGTTCGAGTTTGGAGATGAACGAAAACTAAGGGTCCACTGTACTGTGTATTTGTTTCAGTATACTTATACTGCATATTTGTTTCAATATACTTATACTGTGTATTTGTTTCAGTACACCTCGAGTGTTGCATGTGTGACCTGACCAACTGCCTCTCTTCTCCACTTAATGCTACTCTGTAAGTTAGTTTCATTATGTACTCCCATAGTTGTACTCATTTAGGTGTACTCAATTAGATGTACTCAGTTGTACTCGCCTTGTTATACCTACCTAGTACTTGTCTATACAGGTACTATCAAACTTAAAACCAAGCTTGGTTCCAACCAACCGGTCGTAAGTCAAAATGGACGTAAGTTGAACCTTACTACTCAGTATCAACATCACAGTTATTGTAATGATTTTATTTTATTGTTTTATTTTTGTATTTACTTTTTTACTTTTTATGCTGTTAGTACTGTATTTTATATTGTAAGGTTTAGAAGAAACTGCAACACAAACACTTGTTTATTTCCCAGATCATTTGCATACAGAGTCACTTATATGTTCAGAACTACTAAATGACTCAAATGATGTAGTTGAAGTACTAGCAATAAAGGTCGAGAATCAAAACCTAGTCATCGTGGTTGTCTACAAGCCCCCGGATGCAACGTCCCAACAATTCCAGGAACAGCTTCTGAAAATTGACCACTGTCTGGAAAATCTTCCAGCTCCTGCCCCCAACATCTTGCTACTGGGGGATTTCAACCTCAGGCATCTAAAATGGAGGAACATTGCAAACAATGTGGTAGCAGAGATAACACCAGGAGGCAGCTCAGATGAAAATTCACACATGCATGAACTTTTAAATCTCTGCAACAAATTCACCTTAAACCAGCAAATAGTGGAGCCCAGAAGATTAGAGAATACGCTGGACCTCATCTTCACCAACAATGATGATCTGATACGAAATGTCATCATATCAAAAACAATATACTCAGATCACAACTTAATAGAGGTCCAGACATGCATGCGGGGAGCCCCAGATCAACAAAATGTGATCAACCGCGAGGGAGCTTTCTCCAAATTCAACTTCAATAACAAAAACATAAGGTGAGACCAAGTAAACCAAGTCCTAAATGATATAAACTGGGAAGATTGCCTAAGCATCACGGATCCCAACCTATGTCTAGAACAAATTAACTCTGTGGTACTCGAGGTTTGCTCAAGGCAAATTCCCTTAAGGAAAAGGAAGAGAAGATGCAAACTAGAAAGAGAGAGGCGCTCCCTATACAGGCGAAGGCAAAGAATAACGGAGCGGCTACAGAAGGCCAATACAGTGGACCCTCGGTTAACGAAAGGTCCCGTTAACGAAAGTTTCGGAAAACGTAAGCTTTTTTCGGAATCGGTTAGCGAAAAATTCCTCGGTTTCCGAAAGGTATTAGACGTGTCCGCCTGCTCCGCGCAAGCGCAGGACACCAGTGAAGCGTTGTTTACCATTGAGAGAACATTACCTAGCGCGCTCTTTCAAAGATTCACAATATATTTGGTGTCTTTTTTGGTGGTTTAGTGATTGTCACTGTGAAATAAGTCACCATGGGTCCAAAGAAGCTTCCTAGTGGCACCCCAGTGGTAGCATTCATGGAGGGAGTGTAGCATTCATGGAGGGAGTGTAGCATTCATGGAGGGAGTGTAGCATTCATGCAGGGAGTGTAGCATTCATGCAGGGAGTGTAGCATTCATGCAGATAGTGTAGCATTCATGCAGGGAGTGTAGCATTCATGCAGGGAGTGTAGCAGGCATGCAGGGAGTGTAGCAGGCATGCAGGGAGTGTAGCAGGCATGCAGGGAGTGTAGCAGGCATGCAGGGAGTGTAGCAGGCATGCAGGGAGTGTAGCAGGCATGCAGGAGTGTAGCAGGCATGCAGGGAGTGTAGCAGGCATGCAGGGAGTGTAGCAGGCATGCAGGAGTGTGCAGGCATGCAGGGAGTGTAGCAGGCATGCAGGGAGTGTAGCAGGCATGCAGGGAGTGTAGCAGGCATGCAGGGAGTGTAGCAGGCATGCAGGGAGTGTAGCAGGCATGCAGGGAGTGTAGCAGGCATGCAGGGAGTGTAGCAGGCATGCAGGGAGTGAGCAGGCATGCAGGGGGTGTAGCAGGCATGCAGGGAGTGTAGCAGGCATGCAGGGAGTGTAGCAGGCATGCATTAAAAGAAAAAGAAGGGAAGTAACCCCAGAGAGGGACTTGTTACCTGAAGTCCTTTTGGAGGGGGATTTCCCTTCCAACCATTAACACCCTGCCCCTGTCAGCAACTCTACCTTCCAGATGCTTGCAACTCTTCAATAAAGGTAAGTAAATGTTATTGTGTTTTTTTTTGAGTGATTATTTTTTTGTGGAACGAATTAATTGTATTTACATTATTTCTTATGGGAAATAAGGTTTCAGATAACAAAAGATTCAGATTAAGTAATAGCTCCTGGACCGGATTAATTTCGTTAACCGAGGGTCCACTGTATCTCTGAAATATGTAGGGAGACACTAGTCAGAGAAATAGCAAACATTGAATTAAAACTAAAGGAATCTTACAGGAATCAAGAGACACGGGAAGAACAAAAAGCCATAAATGAAATTGAAAGAAACCCAAAGTATTTCTTTTCCTATGCAAAATCAAAGTCGAGAACAACAACCAGTATTGGGCCCCTACTTAAACGGGATTGGTCCTACACAATGACAGCAAGGAAATGAGTGAGTTACTTAAGTCCCAGTATGACTCAATTTTTAGCGAGCCACTAACCAGACTGAAAATTGAAAACCTAAATGAATTTTTTATGAGAGTGCCACAGAATTTGACATACGCATGCCTTTCTGACATCACCACGATGCCAAATGACTTCGAAAAGGCAATAAATGACATGCCCATGCACTCTGCTCCAGGCCCAGACTCATGGAACTCCGTGTTCATCAAGAACTGCAAGAAGCCCCTATCACATGCTTTTAACATCTTATGGAGAGGAAGCATGGACACTGGGATCGTCCCGCAGCTACTAAAAACAACAGACATAGCCCCGCTCCACAAAGGTGGCAGTAAAGCAATAGCAAAGAACTACAGACCAATTGCGCTAACGTCCCATATCATAAAAATCTTTGAAAGGGTTCTAAGAAGCAAGATCGCCACCCATCTTGATACCCATCAATTGCACAACCCAGGACAGCATGGGTTTAGAGCAGGCCGCTCCTGTCTGTCCCAACTACTGGACTACTATGACAAGGTCCTGGATGCTCTAGAAGATAAACAGAATGCAGATGTTATATACACAGATTTTGCAAAAGCCTTTGACAAGTGTGACCATGGTGTAATAGCACACAAAATGCGTGATAAAGGAATAACAGGAAAAGTTGGTAGATAGATCTATAATTTCCTAACATGTAGAACACAAAGAGTAGTAGTCAACAGAGTAAAGTCTGAGGCAGCTACTGTGAAAAGCTCTGTTCCACAAGGCACAGTACTTGCTCCCATCCTATTCCTCATATCAGATATTGACAGGGATATAAGCCACAGTGCTGTGTCTTCCTTTGCAGATGACACCCGAATCTGTATGACAGTGTCCACCGTTGAAGACACGGCTAGACTCCAAGCAGACATAAACCAAATCTTTAAATGGGCTGCAGAAAACAATATGAGTTCAATGATGAGAAATTTCAATTACTCAGATACGGAAAATGTGAAGAAATTAAAATCTCTTCGGAGTACAAAACTAATTCTAACCACACAATAGAGCGAAAAACTAATGTCAAAGACCTGGGAGTGATCATGTCAGAGGATCTCACCTTCAAGGACCATAACAAAGTAGCAATTGCATCTGCTCGAAAAATGACAGGATGGATAATGAGAACCTTCAAAACCAGGGATGCCAATCCCATGTTGACACTTTACAGATCGCTTGTTCTATCTAGGCTAGAATATTGCTGCACACTAACGGCACCTTTCAAGGCGTGTGAAATTGCTGACCTTGAAAATGTGCAGAGAACCTTCACCGCACGCATAAGTGCGATAAACCACCTCAACGACTGGGAACGCTTGAAGTTCCTAAACCTGTACTCCCTAGAACGCAGGCGGGAGAGATACATTATTATATACACATGGAAAATTCTCGAGGGCTTAGTACCAAACTTGCACACAAAAATCACTCCCTACAAAAGCAAAAGACTCGGCAGGCGATGTAACATCCCCCCAATGAAGAGCAGGTGTGCCATTAGCACGTTGAGGGACAACACAATAAGTGTCAGGGGCCCAAGATTGTTCAACTGCCTCCCAGCATACATCAGGGGGATTACCAACAAACCCCTGGCTGTCTTCAAGCAGGCACTGGACAGGCACCTAAAGTCGGTACCTGACCAGCCGGGCTGTGGTTCGTACATTGGACTGCGTGCGGCCAGCAGTAACAGCCTGGTTGATCAGGCTCTGGTCCAACAGGAGGCCTGGTCACAGACCGGGCCGCGGGGGCGTTGACCCCTGGAATTCTCTCCAGGTACAAAACACGGTCGTAAGTCGAGTGGTCGTATGTTGAGCAGGTCATAAGTCGGATGGTACCTGTACTCGCCTTGTTCCTCACTTGTACTCACCTTGTTTCTCACTTGTACTCGCATTGTTTCTCACTTGTACTCGCCTTTTTCTTCACTTAGCTATACTCACTTTGTTTCTCACTTTTACTCGCCTTGTTTCTCACACAAAAATCACTCCCTTTCTCACTTGTACTCACCTTGTTTCTCACTTGTACTCACCTTGTTTCTCACTTGTACTCGCTTTTTTTCTCACTTTTACTCACCTTGTTCTTCACCTAGCTATACTCACCTTCTCACTTGTACTCACCTTGTTTCTCACTTGTACTCACCTTGTTTCTCACTTGTACTCGCCTTGTTTCTCACTTTTACTCGCCTTGTTCTTCACCTAACTATACTCACCTTGTTCCTCACCACTCACTTGTACTCACCTTGTTTCTCACTTGTACTCACCTTGTTTCTCACTTGTACTCGCCTTGTTTCTCACTTTTACTCACCTTGTTCTTCACCTAACTATACTCACCTTGTTCCTCACCTAGTTGTATTCACTGTTACTCACCTAGTTGTACTCGCCTTGTAAGTCACCTAGTTGTACTCGCCTTGCGAGTCACCTAGTTGTACTCGCCTTGCGAGTCACCTAGTTGTACTCGCCTTGCGAGTCGCCTAGTTGTACTCGCCTTGCAGTCACC
>WNWK01034533.1:0-20395 GCA_009830355.1 Cherax destructor
GAACCCGTGCCATACCCTACCCTTCATGCCAGTAAACCAGCAATCCGGGATAGCAACCTCACATCCACCGAGCCATCTCGGCGGACAAAAGAGAGGGCGGCCGGATATCCGCCACAAAGCATACCACCTTCGGCCACCACCCCCGGAATCCGAAAGGTGGCCTCCAGAGATACACCCGTCGCCCGAAAGATACCCAAGGCCACCCTCCGGGTGACCGGAGAGGAATCGGGACATCCCCAGGCGATCCAGATTCCACGGCAAACTACACCACCGCTAAGGACCTCAACGGAATGGGATGGACCACGATACCCTTCCCCCTACCTAGGAACTAGAATGCCTGGGGAGAGAAGCTCCCAGGATAAAACTGGGAAGGAAATAAGGGAGGGATGAGGAGGAGGAGGAGGAGGAAAGGGAAAAGGGAGGATGGGGAAGATGGGAAAAGGGAGGGGGGATTGGGGGTAATTAGGTTCGGTCTGAGGAAGAAGACCAAGAGGTCCAATTCCTCAGACCGATAGCCTCTTTACCACGACAAGGAGCCCCCCTTAAAGAGGAGCTGCTACCTAGCAATCAACAGATAGCTGTTACCTAGCATCAACATATAGCTGCTACCTAGCAATCAACAGATAACTGTTACCTAGCAATCAACAGATAGCTGTTACCTAGCATCAACAGATAGCTGCTACCTAGCAATCAACAGATAGCTGCTACCTAGCAATCAACAGATAGCTGTTACCTAGCATCAACAGATAGCTGCTACCTAGCAATCAACAGATAGCTGCTACCTAGCAATCAACAGATAGCTGCTACCTAGCAATCAACAGATAGCTGCTACCTAGCAATCAACAGATAGCTGTTACCTAGCATCAACAGATAGCTGCTACCTAGCAATCAACAGATGGCTGGGACTTCATCTCCTTAAACCGGCTGGCTTTTTCACCTAGCATTAATTAGATACCTGGGAGACAGCTTTCTAACACCTGTTGCCTTTATTACCTAGCCATAAATAGGTACCTGGGAGTTAGGAGACTAACGCCTGGTGGTTCTGCCACCTAGCAATAAATAACTGAGAAATAATCGAGTGTTGTGGGTCGCATCCTGGGAAAGGAACTCGAATGTTGTTGGAAAAACAAATGACTGACTTAGTGAGTTATGAAGTGTTGCTAACACGTCGGGGTTGATAATTAAAATAGTTTTATTCTTTGTATCAATGCCTGTATACCTTGTACATGTACTTGTAGTAAATAAAGATATTATTATTATCAATGGTAGTTATCGTATATCGTAGAGTGGGACGTTGGTCTACAGTGCTAGACAGTGACCAGCACTGTGCAGTGAATATTGGTAGCGTGACAGTGATATGGTAGACGGTGGACCAGAATGTGATTAACACTGTACTCACCTAGTTGTGGTTGCAGGGGTCGATTCACAGCTCCTGGCCCCGCCTCTTCACTGGTCGCGACTAGGTCACTCTTCCTGCTCCATGAGCTTTATCGTACCTTGTGTGTGTGTGTGTGTACTCGCCTAATTATGGTTGCAGGGATCGATTTAAAGCTCCTGGCCCTGCCTCTTCACTGGTCGCCACTAGATTCACTCTCTCCCTGCTCCATGAGCTTTATCATACCTCTTAAAGCTATATATGGTTCCTGCCTCCACTACCTCACTTTCCAGACTATTCCACTTCCTGACAACTATATGACTGAAAAAATACTTCCTAACATCCCTGTGACTTATATGAGTCTTCAACTTCCAATTGTGACCCCTGTCTCTGTCCACCTTGTCGATTCCTCTCATTATTTTATATGTTATCATGTCTCCCCTGTCCTCCAGTGTCATAAGGTCGAGTTCCCTTAGACTCTCCTCGTAGGACATGCCCCTTAGCTCCGGGAATAGTCTCGTTGCAAACGTTTGCACTTTCTCTAGTTTCCTGACGTGCTTGGCAAGGTGTAGTCCCATACTGGTGTTGCATACTCCAATATGCCCCTGACGTGCACGGTGTACAGGGTCTAGAACGACTCCTTACTGAGATGTCGGAATGCTAATCTTAGGTTCGCTAGTCGGCCATATGTTTCAGCAGTTATTTGGTTGATGTGCACCTCAGGAGATGTGCTCGGTATCATACACACTCCAAGATCCTTTTCCTTGAGTGAGGTTTGTAGACTTTGGCCCCTTAGACTGTACTCTGTACTTTGCCCTTCCCCGATCTTCATGATTTTGCAATTGGTGGGGTTGAACTCTAGAAGCCAGTTGCTGGACCAGGCCTGCAGCCTGTCCAGATCCCTCTGTAGTCCTGCCTGGTCCTCCTCTGACTGAATTCTCCTCATAAACTTCACGTTGTCTGCAAACAGTGACACTTCTGAGTCTGTCCTTCCGTCATGTCGTTCACATATAACAGAAACAGCACTGGTCCTAGGACTGACCCCTGTGGAACCTAGCTAGCCACAGGCACCCACTCTGATACCTCATCACGTACCATGAGTCGCTGTTGCCTTCCCATCAGGTATTCTCTGATTCATTGTAGTGCCTTCCCTGTATACCTGCCTGGTCCTTCAGCTTTTGCACTAATCTCTTGTGTGGAATTGTGTCAAAAGCTCTCTTACAGTCCAAGAAATCGCAGTCTACCCACCCTTCTCTCTTTTGTCTTACTGCTGTCACCTTGTCATAGAACTCTAGTAGGCTTGTGACACAGGATTTCATGTCTCTGATTCCTTGTTGGTTGTTGTTGATAAGCTCATTCCTTTCTAGGTGCTCCACCACTCTTCTGATAATCTTCTCCATGACTTTGCATACTATACATGTCAGTGACACTGGTCTGTAGTTTAATGCTTCGTGTCCATCTTTTTTTTTTTTTAAATTGGGACTACATTTGCTGTCTTCCATACTTCAGGTAGTCGCCCTGTTTCGATATATGTGTTGAAGATTGTTGTTAGTGGTACACAGCGCCTCTGCTTTTCTCTCAGGATCCACAGAGAGATGTTATCCGGAACCATAGCCTTTGAGATATCTAGTTCGCTTCACCTCCTCGGTTGTATGTATCGTGTCCAGCACTTGTTGGTGTACCCCACCTCTCCATCTTTCTGGAGTCCTTTCCGTCTCCACTGAATAGTTTTTTTTAATATCATGTTGAGTTCCTCACAAACTTCTAGGTCGTTTCTTGTAAACTCCCCTCCTTCCTTCCTCAGCCTGATTACCTGGTCCTTGACAATTGTTTTCTTCCTGATGTGGCTACACAACAGCTTTGGGCCAGATTTGGCTTTTGCTGCTATGTCATTTTCGTATTGTTGTTAGGCCTCCCTCCTTACCTGTGCATATTCATTTCTTGCTCTTCGACTACTCTCCTTGTTCTCCTGGGTCCTTTGCATTCTATACATCTTCCAATCTCTAGCACACTTGGTTTTAGCCTCGTTACACCTTTCAGTGAACGAAGAGCTCGTCCTGGCCTTTTCATTATGTCTGTTATCCCTTGGGTACAAACCTCTCCTCAGCTTCCTTGCATATTGTTGTCACATATTCCATCATCTCATTTACTATTTTCCCTGCCAATTCTCTGTCCCACTGGACCTTCGTGCATAAAATTCCTCATGCCTGTGTAGTCCCCTCTCTTGTAGTTTGGCTTCATTCTTCCTGCCTCCCTCTCCACATGTAACTCTACTGCATTCGAAGCTTAGAACCATGTGATCACTAGCTTTGAGGGGCTTTTCGTATGTGATGTCCTCAATACCTGCTCTGCTCAAGATGAATACTAGGTCCAGTCTTGCTGGTTCATCTTCTTCCTTTTCTTTGGTAGTGTGTCTAACGTGTTGATTCATGAGGTTTTCCAGTACCACCTCCAACATCTTAGCCCTCCACGTTTCTGGACCCCCATGTGGCTCCAGGTTTTTCCAGTTGATTTATTTGTGATTGAAGTCACCCACAACCAGTAGCTTTGCCCTGCACACAAGGGCCCTTCTGGCCACTTCAGCCAGTATATTAACCATCTTTGTTACTCTCATCATATTCTTGTCTTGGCCTCCTGCTATTCTGTGGTGGGTTATACATCACTGCAATCACCACCTTGGGACCTTCAGTCTGAAGTGTTCCTATTATGTAGTCCCTTGCTTTTCCTCTGTCCCCTCTTGTAAACTCAAAATCCCATTGATTTTTGATGAGCAGTGCCACTCTACTCCATGTTCCCTCTGTCATTCCTCAGGATCTGATATCCAATTGGAAAGATGGCATTTGTTATCATTCCTGAGAACTTGGTTTCTGTGAGAGATATGATGTCTGGTGATGACTCTGTGATTCTTTCATGTGACTCCTCCCACTTACTCATTATACCATCATCGTTGGTGTACCATATCTTCAGTTTCCTCTCCAACATGGTATTCTGGGGTTTAATTGGGGGAGGGGGTGGGGATTCTAGCAGGATGCTATGGGATTCTGCTGTGTATTGTGGGGTGGGGGTTGTAAGTGTGGGTGTGTGTGTTTCGCTGCTGGGTTCTGAGGGTCGTTCTGTGGGTCTTTGCGCACTCTGCTCCACTAAACTCTGTTTGTTCTCTACTGACTCTAGTCTTGTCTCTCTTTCTTGCCCCTTTCGTCTCTGCGTCCTCTCTCTCAGCTGTTGACGATCTGTCTTCATTCTGTCTCGGTCTAGGAACACCCTCTGGTATGCTGTAGATTCTTTTAGCAGGATCCTGTCCAGCACCATTTGTCCTGAAAATCAGTTTGACTGGCCGATTTCTCCCCTTCAGGTACCCCCTATTCTCTGAGAATTTATTACCTCAGACATGTCCTCTCCTGTTTGCTTGATGATATTTTCAATCTCTTGTTTTTCTTTCCACCGTCTTTCATCATACGTCTTCCCTATGCTCTCCTGAAGCCCGTGGATGACGATTGAGTTTTTCCTCTCCTCCTCCCATCGCTGTTCCCTCCGTGTCTCTGGGTCCCATTTATACATAGCCATTACACAATAAGTGTCAGGGGCCCAAGACTGTTCAACTGCCTCCCAGCATACATAAGGGAGATTACCAATAGATCCCTGGCTGTGTTCAAGAAGGCGCTGAACATGCACCTAAAGTCAGTACCTGACCAGCCGGGCTGTGGTTCATACATCGGTTTGGAAATGGTATAAAATACCGACACAGTGGAAATATAAACACATAAGCAGTATAATAAAGGATCACAATAAAGGATCACATTATACTGCTTATGTGTTTATATTTCCGAGTCGGTTTGAAAGCAGACCCTGATCCACTATGAGGTCTGGTCACAGACCGGGCTGCGGGGGCGTTGACCCCCGAAACCCTCTCCAGGTATACTCCAGGTATAATATTCTTGGAAATGGGAGGCCATTAGGTTCGATTCAAGATCGAAGCTTCCCTTAGATGTAGAGCCCCTCACCAGCGTGAAGGTTCTCTCCACCTTCCACAGGACGACTCAGCCTTCATGACATAAATGATGCTGTTATCAGTGTTGCGATGATGGCTCAGAAGATAAGGAGACGAGTTCAAACTTTTATCAATATACTCAGGGTACTAGAGATTATACGCTTACCTACGTGTACGTACCCAGGGTTCGAAAGAATACACTTAGCTACGTGCAGAACAACCACTGTGAAAAGAATAGTGAACCTCCAAGCGCATTCGTGATTTCTCACATTATCAGTACCTTGATATTGTGAAAAATCACGAAAGCGCTTGGAAGCTCACTATTTTTTTCACAGTGGTTTTTATGCATATTGTGATATCACTTGTTTACTGTGATCTTATTGCACTTACCTACGTGTATGTACCCAGGGTAAGTTAGTTTATACAGTTACCTACGTGTATGTACCCAGGGTAAGTTAGTTTATACAGTTACCTACGTGTATGTACCCAGGGTAAGTTAGTTTATACAGTTACCTACGTGTATGTACCCAGGGTAAGTTAGTTTATACAGTTACCTACGTGTATGTACCCAGGGTAAGTTAGTTTATACAGTTACCTACGTGTATGTACCCAGGGTAAGTTAGTTTATACAGTTAGCTACGTGTATGTCCCCAGGGTAAGATAGTTTATACAGTTAGCTACGTGTATGTCCCCAGGGTAAGATAGTTTATACAGTTAGCTACGTGTATGTCCCCAAGGTAAGTTAGTTTATACAGTTAGCTACGTGTATGTCCCCAGGGTAAGTTAGTTTATACAGTTAGCTACGTGTATGTACCCAGGGTAAGTTAGTTTATACAGTTAGCTACGTGTATGTCCCCAGGGTAAGATAGTTTATATAGTTAGCTACGTGTATGTCCCCAGGGTAAGATAGTTTATACAGTTAGCTACGTGTATGTCCCCAGGGTAAGATAGTTTATACAGTTAGCTACGTGTATGTACCCAAGGTAACATTATAGTCTTAGATAAATGTACACACATGGTACGTTACATTATGTACTCTAAGATTATTTATATATTAAACAAGCACATATTCTAGTATACTGTAAGACACTCAGCCCAGTGGTGTGATGTGTAAGTGCAGTGGTGTGATGTGTAAGTGCAGTGGTGTGATGTGTAAGTGCAGTGGTGTGATGTGTAAGTGCAGTGGTGTGATGTGTAAGTGCAGTGGTGTGATGTGTAAGCCCAGTGGTGTGATGTGTAAGCCCAGTGGTGTGATGTGTAAGCCCAGTGGTGTGATGTGTAAGTGCAGTGGTGTGATGTGTAAGTGCAGTGGTGTGATGTGTAAGTGCAGTGGTGTGATGTGTAAGTGCAGTGGTGTGATGTGTAAGTGCAGTGGTGTGATGTGTAAGCCCAGTGGTGTGATGTGTAAGTGCAGTGGTGTGATGTGTAAGTGCAGTGGTGTGATGTGTAAGTGCAGTGGTGTGATGTGTAAGTGCAGTGGTGTGGTGTGTAAGCCCAGTGGTGTGATGTGTAAGCCCAGTGGTGTGATGTGTAAGTGCAGTGGTGTGATGTGTAAGTGCAGTGGTGTGATGTGTAAGCCCAGTGGTGTGATGTGTAAGCCCAGTGGTGTGGTGTGTAAGCCCAGTGGTGTGGTGTGTAAGCCCAGTGGTGTGGTGATGTGTAAGCCCAGTGGTGTGGTGATGTGTAAGCCCAGTGGTGTGGTGATGTGTAAGCCCAGTGGTGTGGTGTGTAAGCCCAGTGGTGTGGTGTGTAAGCCCAGTGGTGTGGTGATGTGTAAGGTGAAATACATTTGTTTCTATTCAAATTCTAAAGAGTATGTCTTCCCTAAAGGAGGGTTTTTCGTGAAGGAGGTCAGTTAGAGGGAGAGGGTCAGGGTGTAGCAGATGTGAAACGATAGTTTGGTCTGGCAGTGTTCATAGTGATGTGTTTGGTGCCTATGTGGTATCTATGTGTTGGTTCATTATATCTGTAACTTGTTAAGCTATCGAAACTTTGGGGTCCAGTCCCTGGACCCATTATGTACCTCTCTAATCTTTTGACTACCGCCCACAGGATTAGTATGGGGTGCATAATAAAGATGTTAAGGTGTGTGATTGGTATGTGTCTGATTCGTAATGATGTCAGCGTGGTGTCCCACACCCAGCATTGATGGAAAGATGTCCTGGAAGATCATTGTGAGTTGATCGAAAACAATTTGTTGTGCACCAACTGGGATCAACGTTGTTGACAGCTACGACACTGAAGTTCTTGAGAGTACTGGAAAACGGCCATAGAAACAAAACCCTGCAGATGACTGATAGATTGTGAATAACAGATCAATTGTGTTCACTGCCCTGAACACCAGAGTGTCCAGGGACCCAGCAAAAAGTTACTTATTTGTTCTTGCTACAGTTACTGAAATCAAATTGCAGTGTGGGGAGTCAAATTTCTGGATAGCTTGTATCTTGAAGTGTGTGAAATACAAACAAATGAAGACATATACAGAGGTTCAATGTGTGCGAATGGGGAATGCACTTAATATAACTTCTTTGAAAATATTGGCCAACTCAAATTCAGCTAAGCGATTAAGCGATAGAAAAATGACGACATGAAACTTAACTCCTCCATTGTTGTTTGAGGTATATAAGGGCACTGAGACCAAATCTGCCCTCTGCCACCATCTCCTCCAACTCTAGTGAATGTCTGAATTATTGAATATAGAAATGCAACCACGTACCCTGTCCCATTGGGGGATTTTTGACCCCCTGGATCCCCTACAGTAGCATAATGTTTCAAGGAAGGGAGAGCGTCAGATCGTAGCAGAAAGGTGAAGAACAAACATAAATCGTTGGAACTTTCCGAGAACGGAAGGAAAAGTATGATATTAGGTGGACATAAAGGAAGGGAAGGAAGGGGGTTAAGAGATGCTGCAAGAGCTCTAACGTGGAGAATGAAGGGCAAAAATAAATGGAGCTGAAGATTAACTAAGTTAAGCTTGCTGACATCGGTGATTACTCTTATGCAAGAGGGTCATGAAGGTCATGAAAGCCAACAAAATACAGAAGGTAATGGGTATCACATCAATCCTGAAAAGAAAGAATATTTGTATCTGTATAAAGGCTCAAGGTTGGGGAAAATCTAATAACCCGACTCACCCATAGATATAAACGTAATCCTTTACGCCCTGGACAGGTTTCTGTCATATTTCATCGCTCTGGACAGGTTTCCCTGTCATATTTCATCGCCCTTGACGGGTTTCCCTGTCATATTTCATCGCCCTGGATGGGTTTCTTCTCTCATAATTAGTCGCCCTGGACGGCTTTGCCTGTCAAATTTTGATTCCCTGGGCGGGTTTCCCTGTCATATATCGATGCCCTGGACAGATTTCGTTGTCATATTTGTTTTAACTGCCTTTTGGGTTGATCTAGTAAGTTGCCGGGTAGCGTAGAGGTAGGCGAGATATACGGCAGTTGACTAGCTTCGTCTTTATTGGAATAATGGGGTTGACAGCGAGCAGTGTGAGGTGTCCTGAAACCAGTCCAGGAGGGGAGCTTGTTAACTGCAAGGCCGCAGGTCTAGGAGTGAGACTGGGGCATGGCTGCGTATATCTAACTTGAGGCAATGCCCTCTGGTGGGCATTCAGGGAAACTAGGCCCACAATAAACTCGCTCCAAGGGAAGACTATGAGAAGTAGCAGTAGGCTACTTGTTTGCTCCACCTCAGCCTATATATGACACTGACAATGTCAGCGTTAACAAGATGCGGACGTCACAGCTTGTCTTTCAGAGAGTACGAGAAAACCTTAAGAAAGCAACATATAAGTTTACATCTAATCGTAACGGTATTGCTAAGGAGAGTAAGGTTGAACCAGGTTGCAATGTAATGTTGCAAAATCCTACGCAAACCCCTGGTATGTATAAGCTAGTTCCCAAATTCGTTGGTCCTTACCGTGTTCTGAGACAGCTCCAAGAAGTTCGAGGTGAGGGAGACTGCCACAGGAACAACCAAGGAAGCTCACCTTGACCAAGTGACACTGTGCAAGCCGAGGCTGAGCTGCAGGAACGTGCGTTGCAAAGCCACAACCAGACTAATACTAGTGACCTGTCTGCTTCCCTTCCTTCTTATACAACGACAAATGAGTCCTGTACGGCCACATACCTATTGTCTGAGACCCAGGACAGCAGTACATTTCTGCGACATTGACGTACCTGTTGACTTGTCCGGCTCCTATGCTGATTACGCTAATTGTCTTCTCGCTGAAATGGTCATTAATGCTCATAAACTTCATAGTCCAAATAGCGGAGTCAGGGTGGACACCATGTATATATATAATCTATGTTTTTAGAAGGGCACCCATAGTGTTATAATAAATTTCCTTTTGGATAATGTCACTGCAAGTATGTTGGACACAGCGTGTATTTTAAGGTCAGTGCTGCCCTTTTATGTCACATGTCACGCCCTAGGAAATGCTACTGTGAGTCATTGTTTACAGATGTGAGGATGGTTCAGTGTCCCTTGATCTGCAGACAAGCCTGATGTCCACAGCCCTGTGAACAACCTGTGTATAAGAAGATTTAGGTTCCAGTGTTGGCGTCTCCTGGCTCCATCCTCCACCATGCTGATTGGCACTCTGTTTTCTCTTCCACCTGATATATGGGAAAGATTTCGAGGCCTTCTAGAATTATATAAATTTTGGGGTAAGCCAAAGCCAGTCCTGCAGAGATTAATTATTTTTTTTTTAGCTTTCTGCCCACCTGTAATGTCGTGTTGAGACGACATAAGGTGTGTGGCCAAGCAAAATGTAGACGGTAAGCCTACTGCTACTTCTTGGAGAGAGAGTGTTGTGGGCCTAGTTTCCCTCAATACCCACCAGAGAGCATTACCTCAAGTTAGATATACGCAGCCATGCCCCAGTCTCACTCCTAGACCTGCGACCTTCCAGTTAACAAGCTCCCCTCCCGGACTGGTTTCAGCACACCTCACACTGCCCGCTGTCAACCCCATTATTCCAATAAAGACAAAGCTAGTATATCTCACCTACCTCTACGCTACCCGGCAAGTTACTAGATCAACCCAAAAGGCAGTTAAAACAAGGGTCACATCTATCATGAGGGTCACATCCACACCATGGGTATGGTGTGACTACCACCCACACCATGGGTATGGTGTGACTACCACCCACACCATGGGTATGGTGTGACTACCACCCACACCATGGGTATGGTGTGACTACCACCCACACCATGGGTATGGTGTGACTACCACCCACACCATGGGTATGGTGTGACTACCACCCACACCATGGGTATGGTGTGACTACCACCCACACCATGGGTATGGTGTGACTACCACCCACACCATGGGTATGGTGTGACTACCACCCACACCATGGGTATGGTGTGACTACCACCCACACCATGGGTATGGTGTGACTACCACCCACACCATGGGTATGGTGTGACTACCACCACACCATGGGTATGGTGTGACTGCCACCCACACCATGGGTATGGTGTGACTGCCACCCACACCATGGGTATGGTGTGACTGCCACCCACACCATGGGTATGGTGTGACTACCACCCACACCATGGGTATGGTGTGACTACCACCCACACCATGGGTATGGTGTGACTACCACCCACACCATGGGTATGGTGTGACTACCACCCACACCATGGGTATGGTGTGACTACCACCCACACCATGGGTATGGTGTGACTACCACCCACACCATGGGTATGGTGTGACTACCACCCACACCATGGGTATGGTGTGACTACCACCCACACCATGGGTATGGTGTGACTACCACCCACACCATGGGTATGGTGTGACTACCACCCACACCATGGGTATGGTGTGACTGCCACCACACCATGGGTATGGTGTGACTACCACCCACACCATGGGTATGGTGTGACTACCACCCACACCATGGGTATGGTATGACTACCACCCACACCATGGGTATGGTATGACTACCACCCACACCATGGTTATAGTATGACTACCACCCACACCATGGTTATGGTGTGACCACCCAACCATGGGAGATTATTATTATTATAATCAAATAGAAGCGCTAAACCACAGGGGTTATACAGCGCTGCAGGTTATTGTAGGATGCAGGGAGAGTGGGTTGTAAGAGGGAGATGGACGATTAGTAGGGTATGGAGTGCAAGATGACGGTGGATTGTGCAGGGAGGAGGGTAGCAAGAGATCGAGGTAGAAGGGACTGAGGGAGGTGCTAGAGGTATAATCTTCAGAGTTTGTGTAGTAAGTCAGTTTCTGTCAAAAAGTCAATGAGAGAGTCAGGATTAAAGGAGGGGCCATCTGCAAGAAGGGAAGGTAAAGAAAGGGCCGCAGAGCGAAGACGTCGTTGGAGGTAAATTCTGCGTGCTCGTTGATAGAGTGGGCAGTCCAACAGGATATGTCGAACAGACACTGGAACCTGACAATGCTCACAGAGAGGGGCAGGGAGCCTCTCCATGAGATACCCGTGAGTAAGACGAGTGTGGCCGATGCGAAGACGGGAGAGTGTAGTCTCCCAACCTCGACATTGGTGACAAGAAGAAGGCCAGAAACCTATAACCGGTTTAATAGAATGAAGTTTGTTATTCAGCAGGTCAGACCAGCGTTGTTGCCAACGGGTGCGAAGGTGGGTAGCAATGACCGCAAAATAGTCCGTGAAAGGAACACCTCTATATGAAACTGGAAGGTCATGTACTGCTGACCGCGCAGCAGTGTCTGCCTGTTCATTGCCCTGTACGTCAACATGACCAGGGACCCAACAAAAGACAATATCTTTATGCTTGCTAAAGATACGGCGTAACCAAAGGTGGATACGAAGAACTAGGGGGTGAGGTGTATCAATTTTACGGATAGCCTGTAAAGCACTAAGGAGTCTGAAACGACCACAAATGGTGATACAGGCATAGATGCAATACGGATAAGTGCCACAAGAATGGCATACAATTCAGCCGTAAATATGCTAGCCGAGGGTAACAGATGCCCTCGTACGACGCTGTCCGGAAACACTGCTGCGAATCCGACGCCGTCAGATGACTTTGAACCATCGGTGTATACTGCGATGGCATGGGAATGAGAACGGAAATGGTCTAGAAAGAAAGAGCGAGAAGCCGCCGTAGGCAGTTGGGCTTTCGCACAAGGTAGAGGAATAGAACAGACACGGACAGCAGGAACTTCCCAAGGGGGTAGAGGAAAGGGTGAAGCCACATGAACATATAAAGGCGGAAGCTGAAGGGAAGACAAGAGTGAATGCAGACGAAGAGAAAAGGGACGAAGTAAACAGGGGCGACGAACAAATAACGAGCGTCTACTAACATCTGTGACAATCCTATACATGGAAGGATTGCGGAGGTCATGAGAGCGAACATAATAGCGAATGCAATGTGCATCACGACGATCGGACAAGGATGGAATGTTCGCTTCTACATAGAGGCTCTCAACCGGGGAAGAACGAAAAGCACCAAGGCATAAGCGTAATCCCTGGTGATGGATGGGATTAAGGCTGGAAAGAGTGGCAGGAGAGGCTGCCGAATATATCTGGTCACCATAATCGAGTTTCGATAGAATTAGGGCTGAATGTAGGCGAAGGAGAGTTCTACGATCAGCCCCCCATGAAAGATGTGCGAGGGTTTTAAGGAGGTTCAGCCGGCTATGGCAAGTCGCCTTCAGAGAGGTAATGTGAGGTTTCCAGGACAATCTGCGGTCAAACAGGAGGCCGAGAAACCTGACTGTATCACGTTCTGGGATACGTGAGCCGTATAGGTACAATGGATGATCAGAGACCACTGAACGTCTAGTGAACGTAATTTGATGAGTTTTGCCACTAGAAAACTTAAACCCGTGAGTGGTGGCCCAATCAGAAACCCGGTTGATGGCATGCTGGAGGGAAACTGCAATGAGGTGACAGTCAGCACCTGCACAAGCTATAGCAAAGTCATCCACATAGAGCGATGACCAAATATTGGATGGGAGAACAGATGCCAGATTATTTATAGCAAGCAGAAAAAGTGTTGTGCTCAGAACACATCCCTGGGGGACACCTTCAGCTTGGACAAATTCCGGGGAGAGTTCATTACGAACCCGGACCCGGAAATGTCTGTCAGTTAAGAAAGCCTTAAGAAAGAATGGTAAGTTGCCTCGGAGGCCTAAGGAGTGGGCCTGGGCCAAGATATTATATCTCCAAGTTGTATCATAAGCCTTCTCAAGGTCGAAAAAGATAGCGATAACCGAATGGTTATTCGCAAAGGCATTACGAATATACGTATCCAAGCGCAGCAAGGGGTCAATGGCAGAACGGCCCTTACGGAAACCATACTGACTAGGGGAGAGACTATTGTGAGTCTCTAAATACCACATCAAACGTCTATTAACTAGACGTTCCATTACCTTGCAAACTGCACTGGTAAGAGCGATGGGACGGTAGTGAGAGGGATCACGTCCCGTAGCACCTGGTTTTCGAAAAGGGAGAACAATAGCAGACTTCCACAGCTGGGGAATAACTCCTTGCGACCATATAAGATTAAAGAGTCGTAAGAGGACAGTAAGAGCAGACTGATGTAAATGCTGTAGCATACGAATATGTATGCCGTCTGGCCCAGCTGCCGATGATCGGCAAGCAGAGAGTGTTGCCTCCAGTTCTTGAAGGGTAAAAGGCACATTATAGGATTCTTCTCTGTGTTTAGTAGAGTTCACATATTAGAGAGAAAGGTTAAAGTGGGTATAATAATGCAGTTTGGGTTATGTAATCGTAGAGTGGTTGGTGAATCAGTCAAAGCCTCGACTACAAGAGGCTCGTTAAGGCTAAGGCTGTCACTTCTCCACCATAGGTTCAGACTTTAATACCCAACATAGGTAGCAAACCAAACCTTCAGTACACACACAGAGTTATACAGCCGCTGTGAGGTCTGTCTTCAGTACAATTATTGTATTGAAAGCCAAGAGAACAGAAAAGCTCTGCCGTAGGTCTAGTGGCTCATACTAGACACAGCGTTCTCACAGTCAACTAAACCCCCTCATATTTTATCTTTAGCTTATAAAAGGTCGTCAAGGTCTGGTCTGGGACCAGACAGTTTGGGCTGTGACCTTCGGAACTACGTACACGTATAATACAGGTATGTATTACAGTCAATTATATTACTTGATAGTTTATTCCACTCATCTACAGCTCTGACATGTCACTGGTTTATCAAATAACTTCTAATTCTAATATTTATATAAAAATTGCTTAACCCATGAGGGTTTCTAAATCTAAACTTTAAAAGAAGGATGAATGGAGCTGCAAGAGCTCCATATATCCTTCAGAGAACAGGAACTGTATTTTCCACCTTCAGGACTTCTGGTTAACTGGCTTCGCTAAATCCCTTCATAAATGTTTACCTTGCACACACTCCAGCAGCACTTAATTAAAATCCTCAAAACCACTTGTATTCACTCGTTCTGATGTAAGACACAACTTTGCTATAAGCTTAAATCACCACCACCACTTAAAACTTCCGTCACTTCCTCCAAGCCTTCCTGGCTCAACTTACTACGCTGCATCTTTTCTAAGTTACCGAACCTCTGCCCTCTACATTACATACCCCTACCCATTATCATTATTATAATGAAAGCCAAGAGCTAAACTATCATTTCCAAGCTCCTTATTCTATGCATATTACCACCACGCACTGATGTCAAGCATGAATTCCACTATTATTAGTCAGGGAAGTGTTAAACATGTATGGGGGTGATATACAGCGAATGCGGAAATGCTAGGAAATGAGGTTCGACCCAAGGAGAGGTTGGATGAGTCAAATTTCTTGAAGAGCACATCCCTAAATGGTGTGCACTGCCTGCAGCCTCCGGTCTCCTGCCTCCTCGTGGTAGTTACATACAATTATTATTATTATAATCAAATAGAAGCGCTAAACCACAAGGGAGTTACATACAAGCGACGCCACAATTCTCATGCTACGCCACTCAATTTTCCCTTCACACCTATTACATTCAAGGAGAACTAAACCCTAGGTGCCATACACCACCTGGGAAAAGGGAGGTAATCAAGGTTGATAGAAGTGGAGGACTGATCCAATTCCAGGGATCAAGAGCCCTGGAGTAGCCTGAAGGCACTCACCTTGAAGGGACATGTTTGACTAACCCTGCTTCGTGTGTTTTTAACCATGTTCAGTATTTTCTGGAAAAATAAATGGTAAATAACATTTAAAAATAGAAAGCAGTTCTTTCTTATTTGTACAATGTTATTTTTCCTATCTCTAAGAAACATTTACCAATGCTCATAAGGTTTATATTAATATAAAGTTAAATTCTAAACCTTTAAGAGGTTTGCTCAATGATTATCCTGCAGATTTTCTTTGGACACTTCTTATCATGTGCTAACTGAAACCTACTGGTCCGTTGACCTCTACTGCTGTTGTACCTATTAATGACCCACTTTCTCCCAAAGATGTTTTCGTCTCCTGTTTTGCGTTAGCTTTCGCTGATGTGATTTCTGTGATGAATATGCATTTTTCTGCAGCAAGTGTACGATATACACCTCTGGCGGTAATGTTTTGACAACTATTTTCCATAATCTTCGTCACGTCTTCCACCTCATTATATGTCTGCCTCTAGGTGTAATATAGCGCCTGGGAAATGACAATAATAAGGCTTGCTTTCATAAAGAGAAACTACAGTTTCCTGGATCAAGAACTCTTCACCAACATTAAGGCACTCCACCTGAAGCGACAATGTAATATTAGCCACCATCAGTATGCAAAGCCCTCCTGAAGATTATAGTCACATTACTTCAGCTATGTTAGTGGTTCTGGAGATTACCTTCCCCATGGCCCGGTCTCAGACCAGGCCTCCTAGGTTGGAAAGGAAATATTACAGGATTAAGAAATACTAACCAGCACACAGGAAAGTAAGTAAGTAGAAGTTTGAAACTTTACCTGTTATCTTACGTGTTCGTGAGACAGAAGGAAAGATCCACAATCCTGCCACAATAATAAAAAAAGGAGAGGGAGGGGGGAAAGACCAGCAATTTTGCCACAAAATAAAAAGGGGGGGGGAGTGTTTCCATTTGACAGGATAGTATTACCTCCCTGGATGGTTACTGTCAACTAACCTGTTTCCCAGTTACCGCTAACATAATGGAACACACTAGTCTGCTGAGCGATCCCAGAAAATTATCCCAGTATCCCACACCACCACCAGCTCTACCCCAATGATACGAGAGGTATCCCACAAGACCAGCAGCCTCAACTTCAATGATACGAGAGGTATCCCACAAGACCAGCAGCCTCAACTTCAATGATACGAGAGGTATCCCACAAGACCAGCAGCCTCAACTTCAATGATACGAGAGAGGTATCCCAGTATCCCACAAGACCAGCAGCCTCTACATCAACGCACGCAAAAGGAATAGTGGAGGGTGTTTACACAACTCTGGCAGAAAATATAAAAATATGTATGCATATGTGTTTAAGTATGCATGTATGTGTTTGCTCTTGTGCACATATGCTTTGTGTATATGCCTTGAACATATAAATCCTTTAATACAGGTACATATGCGTGCGTGTATACATGCGTGTGCACCATCCTTCTCACAGAGTGCACCAGGGTTCAAGACTGCATGATAATCAGACGGAGTATATCCCAGTTATTTAACAGAAAATGAGTATCACAATTTAATAAAATTGACAAATTAGGAATTTTGCAGTCCAGCAACACGTCGAACGTTCCGTTGAGGGAAAGATACCAGCGCTAGAAGTTTACAGCCGACCAGAAGCAGCATTCTCCAATCACTACACGGAATACAATGGTTCCAAGTTGTTTAACTTAGTATGCTGCAATAAACTAGTATAAAGGGTGTTATCCTTCCCAGGAGATACATTAGTCACTAAGAAATGAAGTTCAGATGAGACAGCTATTTCACAGAAAAAAATAACATTTAAATTGATAAATTGGCACCTACACACAACATAAAAATACGAAACTTTTATTTATTAACACATCGGCCGATTCCCACCAAGGCAGGGTGGCCCGAAAAAGAAAAACTTTCATCATCATTCACTCCATCACTGTCTTGCCAGAGGGGTGCTTTACACTACAGTTATAAAACTGCAACATTAACACCCCTCCTTCAGAGTGCAGACACTGTACTTCCCATCTCCAGGACTCAAGTCCGGCCTGCCGGTTTCACTGAATCCCTTCATAAATGTTACTTTGCTCACACTCCAACAGCACGTCAAGTATTAAAAACCATTTGTCTCCATTCACTCCTATATCAATACGCTCACACATGCTTGCTGGAAGTCCAAGCCCCTCGCACACAAAACCTCCTTTACCCCCTCCCTCCAACCTATCTTAGGGCGACCCCTACCCCGCCTTCCCTCCACTACAGATTTATACACTCGAAGTCATTCTGTCTCCTTCCATTCTCTCTACATACTAAACTTGTCCTACGATAATTGTTGGAAGTGTGACGTCGATCAGAAGCTTTATTAAGTTATTGAATCGATACCAAAATAGGTAATGATCCATACACCATCGAGCGAAGGGCACCTCCACAGTCGCACGAACCTTCCCTTACTTCTAATGCAAGTGTTGCTAATTTAAAGCTGATCTAAGGCGTTTCTCACTTATAAAAGAAAACATTAAAGGAAGAAAAGTTAAGCATTTCTAATACCAAATCATTAAAAAATTATACAAAACTATAACGAATGACTATGAAAACAGAGTGGTGTAGCAAGCGTCAGTTTAACTGTGTTTGATGTTAGTTTATACTCCGGGTAGAAGACCCCTGACAGAGTGTTGTTTCTTATAAGATGACCTACCATATTATTGATGGTATACAATACCGGTAAATAAGTTGATGATGGTGTATCTGCATCACAAGGGTCTCTTTACTGCCAAAAGGCCTCGCCTGCACAAGACTTCAGTCAAATGCAGGTGAATACAGCACTGCAGTCAGTAGTATTATCGTGATCAGTCCGTCACCCTTCGTGGGTGGTGGTCAGTCCTTCGAAGTTAAGACAGACGGCCGCCAGTTTATATACTGTCTAGAGGTGATCTACTCGAGAGACTGACCACCTCCCACCTAGGGTGACGGACCCATCATGTCAAAACTACACGTGAAGGTGCAACTGACGGTTATCAACACACATTTTTGCCTCACTGAATGCGAGTGATTTCTGTAGTTGTGGACACTCGTTTCAAAGGTGCACACTTAGTGAAGTGCTGTTATCAATTGTTAGTTTTATATCTCACCTTTTTATTAGAAAACGGCTTTAAAATTAATATATGAAGTAGTAGTTTTTTATTCGTAACTTTTTTTTTCCAATATTACTGTATTGTGGGCTCACCCCACAAGACGGAATCCATAATTCTCTCCATTCCGAAAGTCACAAATCTCGAATGTCCTTGGAAATGAGGGCAGAGTAATGTACATGAGGGACAATAGTAGACAACTAGGAAAGGGGAGGGGGAAAAGCAATCAGGAGGCAAGTTTCAGTTCCTTGGATCAAGAGAACTTCCTAACCTTGCCACATTCATGGAGGTGGGGAGCACTAAAGCAATAGGGAGTCCTACTGCTATTGGGGAAATGGGCAACTTTGAGGTTCAACCCAAGGGAGGGAAGAACGGTTTCAATTCCTTGTACCAAGAGTCTTTCACCGACATCAAGGCGCACCGCTCTTCGTCGTTAAAAAAATACTCCACGTGGATCACTTGAGTAACACTTGACCTGTGCTTGATCATCAACGTTATTTTAATTGCTAACACCAGACATCAGTGAAGCAACACAACTGAAGTCACTCCACAACCTCTAAAAAAACTGTACGTTATTCTTAAGAATCCCAGAAATGGTAAAGCATATTCTAAGAACATATAAACAAATGCACACCCCTCGCTGTACACGTACGTACGTGTGTTTGTACTCACAAATTTGTGGTTGCAGGGGTCGATTCATAGCTCCTGGCCCCGCCTCTTCAATACTTTATTTTATACAGTATAAATATTATGTAGTTTACATGTAATAAAAATATTGCTGGGCACAAAAGAAAGTCACTAGTTTCAAAGACTTCCATACTTGTTCCAGAAGTGTTTCTGTTGAGAAAATTCTCCAGTTAAGGGGGTATCTCTCAGCCCTCTGAGGAACTTAGCCCTCCCGGAAGGAGCTAGTGGACTCTTCCTTCCTTGTAAAACAGTTTTATGAGGAACATATATGTACCATAGCGTCACGAGGCACGCTTTCCTCTCCTTGCTAGTTTTTTATCAACTACAGAGTGAGAGTTAAAAAAAGAGTAATTACTCTTTTCTCCATGGCAGGAAAATTAAGGAAAAAGCTGCACATCACTTTCTACAAGTTGAGACTATTATATAAAGCTAAGTTCAGCATATCCTTTGAGGGGACAATGAGCTGGAGGGCGTTGCCTCCTTATCGTTAAAAGACAAATGGACAGTAGTGACCAGTGCATTCATGACTTGTTCATTCTGACAATCTCAGGAAGCTAGGAATGTTAGACTAGTTCCCGTATACGAGTCAGGAAATTCGCGGTAGAACAAAGCACGTAATATTAATTGCGTTTCCGTGTTCTCCCTGCTGTGGACAATACCACGAAACTATGAACAAATGATAGTACTGAAGAAATGCAACCGGCACTGCGAGTGATTGCAACGAACATTCCTGACGTAGTGAACATTAGTGCAACATTCCCCGAGACACTCAAGCCACAGATATCGGCCTTAATGGCTCTATCAACGCCATAAACTCACGTTTCACCAGCAAGGTAAATCTTTTATCTCACTCGTAACGCCATAAAGAACTACAGTCCTTGGGCAAACACTAGGTGATTAGGGCTGTCCTATTCGAGGCCGTAATTAGAGGGCTTTACGCCCAAACCAAGTGATTACCACTACGCATTTCAGATGACAGTGAAATGCTGGATATAAGCTCCTTTGTGGTGTGTGTGTGTGGTGTGTGTGTGTTTTGGTGGTTTTGTTTTTTGTGTGGGGGTGGTGGGGTGTGTGTGGGTGTGTGT
>WNWK01034534.1:0-20394 GCA_009830355.1 Cherax destructor
ATTAGAAATCTTCCTTACGAAGAAAGATTGAAGACCCTAAAATTACATTCACTTGTGAGACGTAGAATGAGGGGAGACATGATCGAGGTATACAAGTGGAAAATGGGTATTAACAAAGGGGATATAAATAAGGTCTTGAGGATATCTCTCCAAGAGAGAACACGCAATAATGGATTCAAGTTAGATAAGTTTAGATTTAGAAAGGATATAGGAAAGTATTGGTTTGGAAATAGGGTAGTTGATGAGTGGAACAGTCTGCCTAGTAGGGTTATTGAAGCTAGGACCTTGGGTAGTTTCAAATTTATGTTGGATAAATTCATGAGTGAGAGGGGTTGGATTTGAGTGGGACTCTTATGTTCTTATGTTCTTATGACTCGCGCATGAGTGGGTAGAATTGTCAAAGCTTATTTCTTGGGTAGCATTGAAAATTGGGTTGAGCAAATATTCTGTTAGTGGGATGGATTGTGAAGGACCTGCCTAGTATGGGCCAACAGGCCTGCTGCAGTGTTCCTCCTTTCTTATGTTCTTATCACTTTTTATTCAATAAACTGGAAAATTGGGACTTATGGCAGCCAGTGACAGTGTGATCCTTGTGTTCAGGTAACCACAGCAGTCGTGGAAATCTGAAGCCGATCAGACGAGTCACTCTCCAGCGATTCCTTTTTCTTTTTACTATTTTGCTTCAGCAACAAATTTGACAACAGAAAACGAAACTTAAGAGTTACTGACAGTTGGTATGATGATACGCACAAGATGTGGATAAAAACAATTATGTATAGTTCAGGACATTTATTAAAGGTAACGTTTTGCCAAGAAATGGCTTCAGTAGAAGCCACTAGTGGCGAAACGTTTTATTTAATAAATATCGTGAACTATACATAAGTGTCTAAGTTACAATCCCGGTCCTACGATGCATCTGCCACTAAAATATTGAAGCCATTCAGAAAAGGTAAAGTAAATACTATTTATCATGATTTAACCGGATAAAAATTCCTTATTTCCGACTATTTTACATATAAGACACTCAAATATCCACCAGTACATCTGAATGACACTCTCCGATGCACTGAGAAGTGTTCCATCAGCAGAAAGTCTCAAAACCACTTTCCCAAGTGCCACTTCGGAGCAATCCCCTGCCAAATGTAATGTTTTAGTAAATTTTGCGTTTTTCATTTGCTTTTTGGCCGATTTTATTGAAACTTCAACAAAGCATGGTCGATATAAACTTCTAATAGTACACCAAAAATGAACGCAATCGGTCAAAATATAAAAAAGTGAACACATATAGCGTAAGGGCCCCTTAAGTCATATTTTTTTACATCATTTTTAAACGCTTGGAACCATGCCACTCAAGGTTTTGGAAGTTGTCTGAAAATTCCAGAATGTTGGGAGTGGGATGAGCAGCCTTGGTCACAGGAAACAAGACTGTGGTGCTCGTTACTCTAGACAAGTGTTCAAAATCGTGGTTATATACAAGCCTCCGGATGCAACGTCCCAACAATTCCAGGAACAGCTTCTGAAAATTGACCACTGTCTCCAAAACCTTCCAGCTCCTGCCCCCAACATCTTCCTCCTGGGGGATTTCAACCTAAGGCACCTAAAATGGAGGAATATAGCAAACAATGTGGTAACAGAGATAACACCAGGAGGCAGCTCAGATGAAAACTCGCACACACACGAGCTTTTAAATCTCTGCACTAAATTCACCTTAAACCAGCAAATAATAGAGCCTACAAGATTGGAGAATACCCTGAACCTCATCTTCACTAACAATGATGATCTGATACGAAACGTCATCATATCAAAAACAATATACTCAGATCACAACATAATAGAGATCCAGACATGTATGCGGGGAGCCCCAGATCGACAAAATGTGATCAGTCGCGAGGGAGCCTTCTCCAAATTCAACTTCAATAACAAAAACATAAGGTGGGACCAAGTAAACCAAGTCCTAAATGATATAAACTGGGAAGATAGCCTAAGCATCACGGATCCTAACCTATGTCTAGAACAAATTAACTCTGTGGCACTTGAGGGTTTGCTCAAGGCAAATTTCCTTAAGGAAAAAGGAAGAGATGATGTAAACTAGAAAGAGAGAGGCGCTCCCTATACAGGCGAAGGCAAAGAATAACAGAGCGGGTACAAGAGGCCAATATATCTGAAATACGTAAGGAGACACTGGTCAGAGAAAAAGCAAACATCGAACTAGAACTAAAGGAATCTTACAGGAATCAAGAAACGCGGAAAGAACTAAAAGCCATAAATGAAATTGAAAGAAACCCAAAGTATTTCTTTTCTTATGCAAAATCAAAGTCGAGAACAACATCCAGTATTGAGCCCAAACTTAAACGGGATGGGTCCTACACAGATGACAGCAAGGAAATGAGTGAGTTACTAAAGTCCCAGTATGACTCAGTTTTTAGCGAGTCGCTAACCAGACTGAAAGTCGAAGACCTAAATGATTTTTTTATGAGAGTGCCACAGAACTTGATAAACACAAGCCTATCTGACATTACCTTGACGCCAAATGACTTCGAAAAGGCGATAAATGACATGCCTATGCACTCCGCTCCAGACCCAGACTCATGGAACTCCGTGTTCATCAAGAACTGCAAGAAGCCTCTATCACGTGCTTTTAACATCCTATGGAGAGGGAGCATGGACACTGGGGTCATCCCGCAGTTACTAAAAACAACATACATAGCCCCACTCCACAAAGGGGGCAGTAAAGCAATAGCAAAGAACTACAGACTGATAGCGCTAACGTCCCATATAAAAAAATCTTTGAAAGGGTTCTAAGAAGCAAGATCGCCACTCATCTAGATACCCATCAATTACACAACCCAGGGCAGCATGGGTTTAGTCCCAACTACTGGACCACTACAACAAGGTCCTGGATGCTCTAGAAGACAAACAGAATGCAGATGTTATATACACAGACTTTGCAAAAGCCTTTGACAAGTGCCTAACAAGTAGAACACAAAGAGTAGTAGTCAACAGAGTAAAGTCTGAGGCGGCTACGGTGAAAAGATCTGTTCCACAAGGCACAGTACTCGCTCCCATCCTGTTGCTCATCCTCATATCGGACATAGACAGGGATATAAGCCACAGTGCCGTGTCTTCCTTTGCAGATGACACCCGAATCTGCATGACAGTGTCCACCATTGAAGATATTGCAAGACTCCAAGCAGACATCAACCAAATCTTTAAATGGGCTGCAGAAAACAATATGAAGTTCAATGATGAGAAATTTCAATTACTAAGATATGGAAAACGTGAGGAAATTAAAATCTAATCGGAGTATAAAGCAATTTCCAACCACACAATAGAGCGAAAAAGTAATGTCAAAGACCTGGGAGTGATCATGTCAGAGGATCTCACCTTCAAGGACCATAACACCGTAGCAATCGCATCTGCTAGAAAAATGACAGGATGGATAATGAGAACCTTCAAAACCAGGGATGCCAAGCCTATGTTGACACTTTTCAGGTCGCTTGTTCTATCTAGGCTGGAATATTGCTGCACACTAACGGCACCTTTCAAGGCAGGTGAAATTGCTGACCTAGAAAATGTGCAGAGAACCTTCACGGGACGCATAACTACGATAAACCACCTCAATTACTGGGAACGCTTGAAGTTCCTAAACCTCTACTCCCTAGAACGCAGGCGGGAGAGATTCAATATTATATACACTTGAAAAATTCTAGAAGGATTAGTACCAAACTTGCATACGAGAGTAACTCCCTACGAAAGCAAAAGACTCAGCAGACGATGTAACATACTCCAATGAAAAGCAGGGGTGCCACTAGCACGTTGAGAGACAACACAATAAGTGTCAGGGGCCCAAGACTGTTCAACTGCCTCCTAGCATACATAATGGGGATTACCAATAAACCCATAGCTGTCTTCAAGCAGGCACTGAACAGGCACCTAAAGCCGGTACCTGACCAGCCAGGCTGTGATTCGTACGTTGAACTGCATGCGGCCAGCAGTAACAACCTGGTTGATCAGGCCCTGATCCAACATGAGGCCTGGTCACAGACCGGGCCGCAGGGGCGTTGACCCCTGGAACTCTCTCCAGGTAAACTCCAGGTAATAATTCTCATGAACACAGAAAGTAAGAAAATGAATTGATCTGTATATTTCGACCCCCCTTCTGGGATCCTCTTCAGCAGATCAAAGTATACAAATCTTTTATTATTCTCTCTGTATGTGGATTATTATTGAGCATTGATATGTGTTCATTACACTTCAGTTGTCCAAAGTTGATTCGATTAGGCGTTCTAGATTTATGAGGAAAATCGAAAGTTGGAGAAAGAAAGAAATCAACAAGAAAAAAAAAACAAGGCATCCTCTTGAAGGTCCTCCTTCGAGGATACCTAAGTGAGTGAAACGTTGAGAGAAGAAACACTCATACCTGAACACCAACACTACAGAAGAATGGACGACTTTCACAACCAGTTAATAATAATAATATTATTAAAGATAAAGAATCTGACACAAAGTGGGAGTTGTCACAGTTGCTCTTTGCTGATGACGCTGTGCTTTTGGGAGATTCTGAAGAGAAGTTGCAGAGGTTGGTGGATGAGTTTGGTAGGGTATGTAAAAGAAGAAAATTAAAAGTGAATATAGGAAAGAGTAAGGTGATGAGGATAACAAAAGAATTAGGTAACGGAAGATTGGATATCAGATTGGAGGGAGAGAGTATGGAGGAGGCGAATGTGTCCAGATACTGTATTTGGGAGTGGACGTGTCAGCAGATGGGTCTATGAAGGATGAATCATAGAACTGATGAGGGGAAAAAGGTGAGTGGTGCACTGAGGAGTCTGTTGAACAAAGAACTTTGTCCGTTGAAGCAAAGAGGGTAATGTATGAGAGTATAGTTATAAGTCCTCTTATATGGGTGTGAAACATGGGTGGTGAATATTGCAACAAGGAGAAGGCTGGAGGCAGTGGAGATGTCATGCAGAATATTGGTAATTTGGAAATTAGGAAGAGGTGCGAGAGGAGTTGTTGAGGTGGTTCAGACATGTAGAGAGGAAGAAGCAAAATAGAATGACATCGAGAGTGTATAAATCTGTAGTGGAGGGAAGGCATGGTAGGGGTTGGTCTATGAAAGATTAAAGGGAGGGAATACTCACCTAATTGTACTCACCTAATTGTACTCACCTAATTGTACTCACCTAATTGTGGTTGCAGGGGTCGAGACTTAGCTCCTGGCCCCGCCTCTTCAATGACCGCTACTAGGTCCTCTCTCTCCCTGCTCCATGAGCTTTATCACACCTCGTCTTAAAGCTATGTATGGTTCCTGCCTCCACTACGTCACTTCCTAGACTATTCCACTTCCTGACTACTCTATGACTGAAGAAATACTTCCTAACATCTTTTTGACTCGTCTGAGTCTTCAACTTCCAATTGTGACTCCTTGTTTCTGTGTCCCCTCCCTGGAATATCCTCTCTGTTCACCTTATCTATTACATGCAGTATTTTGTATGACGTTTTCATGTCTCCCCAAACCCTCCTGTCCTCCAGTGTCGTCAGGCCGATTTCCCCCTTTCTTCATAGGACATTCCCCTTAGCTCCGGAACTAACCTTGTTGCAAACCTTTGCACTTTCTCTAATTTCTGGACGTGCTTGACCAGATGTGGGTTCCAAACTGGTGCTGCATACTCCAATATGGGCCTAACGTACACAGTGACAGTGTCTTGAACGATTCCTTACTAAGGTATCGGAACGCTATTCTCAGTAATGAAGGTTTAGTGTGCATGGGGCTTTGACTTCCAGCAAGCATGCGTGAGCGTGTTAGATAGGAGCGAATGGAGACAAATGGTTTTTAGGACTTGACGTGCTGTTGGAGTGTGAGCAAAGTAACATTTATGAAGGGATTCAGAGAAACCAGCAGGCCGGACTTGAGTCCTGGAGATAAGTAAGTAAGTAAGTAAGTTTATAGATTATCATACATAGCAGAATATGTGTAGAAAACCCTCCAGGATAACCCAAAAAAGTCAGAAAGAGTGATTTATTTCCATTGGGAAGTACAGTGTCTGCACTCTGAAGGAGGGGTGTTAATTTTACAGTTTTATAACTGCAGTGTAAGCACGTCTCTGGCAAGACAGTGATGGAGTGAATGATGATGAAAGTTTTTCTTTTTACTAATTTTTTTTTATCTCTTTTCTGGAGTATAGAGGTAATGCAGTTTACATGTAATATAATATTGTCAGGTACAAACGGAAGCCACTATTATTAAGTGCATTTCAGGCAGTTGATTAATTACTGGACGACCCACTTCCAAGCAAGACCAGTCAGAGACGCAGGATGTCAGTCTCCACTCATCAGCACAGTCAACACTGGAGGAACACAAGGTACAATCACTAGCACAGTCAACACTGGAGGAACACAAGGTACAATCACTAGCACAGTCAACACTGGAGGAACACAAGGTACAATCACTAGCACAGTCAACACTGGAGGAACACAAGGTACAATCACTAGCACAGTCAACACTGGAGGAACACAAGGTACAATCACTAGCAGAGTCAACACTGGAGGAACACAAGGTACAATCACTAGCACAGTCAACACTGGAGGAACACAAGGTACAATCACTAGCACAGTCAACACTGGAGGAACACAAGGTACAATCACTAGCACAGTCAACACTGGAGGAACAAAAGGTACAATCACTAGCAGAGTCAACACTGGAATAACACAAGGTACAATCACTAGCACAGTCAACACTGGAGGAACAAAGGTACAATCACTAGCACAGTCAACACTGGAATAACACAAGGTACAATCACTAGCACAGTCAACACTGGAGGAACACAAGGTACAATCACTAGCAGAGTCAACACTGGAGGAAGACAAGGTACAATCACTAGCACAGTCAACACTGGAGGAAGACAAGGTACAATCACTAGCACAGTCAACACTAGAGGAACACAAGGTACAATCACTAGCACAGTCAACACTGGAGAAACACAAGGTACAATCACTAGCACAGTCAACACTGGAGGAACACAAGGTACAATCACTATCACAGTCAACACTGGAGGAAGACAAGATACAATCACTAGCACAGTCAACACTGGAGTAAGACAAGATACAATCACTAGCACAGTCAACACTGGAGGAACACAAGGTACAATCACTAGCACAGTCAACACTGGAGGAACACAAGGTACAATCACTAGCACAGTCAACACTGGAGGAACACAAGGTACAATCACTAGCACAGTCAACACTGGAGGAACACAAGGTACAATCACTAGCACAGTAAACACTGGAGGAACACAAGGTACAATCACTAGCACAGTAAACACTGGAGGAACACAAGGTACAATCACTAGCACAGTAAACACTGGAGGAACACAAGGTACAATCACTAGCACAGTAAACACTGGAGGAACACAAGGTACAATCACTAGCACAGTCAACACTGGAGGAACACACGGTACAATCACTAGCACAGTCAACACTGGAGGAACACAAGGTACAATCACTAGCACAGTAAACACTGGAGGAACACAAGGTACAATCACTAGCACAGTAAACACTGGAGGAAGACAAGATACAATCACTAGCACAGTCAACACTGGAGGAACACAAGGTACAATCACTAGCACAGTAAACACTGGAGGAACACAAGGTACAATCACTAGCACAGTCAACACTGGAGGAACACAAGGTACAATCACTAGCACAGTCAACACTGGAGGAAGACAAGATACAATCATTAGCACAGTCAACACTGGAGGAAGACAAGATACAATCACTAGCACAGTCAACACTGGAGGAACACAAGGTACAATCACTAGCGCAGTCAACACTGGAGGAAGACAATATACAATCACTAGCACAGTCAACACTGGAGGAAGACAAGATACAATCACTAGCACAGTAAACACTGGAGGAAGACAAGGTACAATCACTAGCACAGTCAACACTGGAGGAAGACAAGATACAATCACTAGCATAGTGAACACTGGAGGAACACAAGGTACAGTCACTAGCACAGTAAACACTGGAGGAACACAAGGTACAATCACTAGCACAGTCAACACTGGAGGAACACAAGGTACAATCACTAGCACAGTCAACACTGGAGGAACACAAGGTACAATCACTAGCACAGTAAACACTGGAGGAACACAAGGTACAATCACTAGCACAGTCAACACTGGAGGAACACAAGGTACAATCACTAGTACAGTAAACACTGGAGGAACACAAGGTACAATCACTAGCACAGTAAACACTGGAGGAACACAAGGTACAATCACTAGCACAGTCAACACTGGAGGAACACAAGGTACAATCACTAGCACAGTAAACACTGGAGGAACACAAGGTACAATCACTAGCACAGTCAACACTGGAGGAAGACAAGATACAATCACTAGCACAGTCAACACTGGAGGAACACAAGGTACAATCACTAGCACAGTCAACACTGGAGGAACACAAGGTACAATCACTAGCACAGTCAACACTGGAGGAACAAAAGGTACAATCACTAGCACAGTCAACACTGGAGGAAGACAAGATACAATCACTAGCACAGTCAACACTGGAGGAAGACAAGGTACAATCACTAGCACAGTCAAAACTGAGGAAGACAAGGTACAATCACTAGCACAGTCAACACTGGAGGAAGACAAGATACAATCACTAGCACAGTCAATACTGGAGGAACACAAGGTACAATCACTAGCACAGTCAACACTGGAGGAAGACAAGATACAATCCCTAGCACAGTCAACACTGGAGGAACACAAGGTACATTCACTAGCACAGTCAACACTGGAGGAAGACAAGGTACAATCCCTAGCACAGTCAACATTGGAGGAAGACAAGGTACAATCACTAGCACAGTCAACACTGGAGGAACACAAGGTACAATCACTAGCACAGTCAACACTGGAGGAAGGAAAGATACAATCACTAGCACAGTCAACACTGGAGGAACACAAGATACAATCACTAGCACAGTCAACACTGGAGGAACACAAGGAACAATCACTAGCACAGTAAACACTGTAGAAACACAGGGTACAATCACTAGCACAGTAAACACTGGAGGAACACAAGGTACAATCACTAGCACAGTAAACACTGGAGGAACACAAGGTACAATCACTAGCACAGTAAACACTGGAGGATCACAAGGTACAATCACTAGCACAGTAAACACTGGAGGAACACAAAGTACAATCACTAGCACAGTCAACACTGGAGGAACACAAGGTACAATCACTAGCACATATTTATTGGAACCGATTAGCTGTTGAGAACTTTGTCACTTCCAAGGTGATAACATATATCACATCATACGTCACTATCATACTAGTATATCCTTATATCCATCACATTCTAGAGCATCATACGTCACTATCATACTAGTATATCCTTATATCCATCACATCCTAGAGCATCATACGTCACTATCATACTAGTATATCCTTATATCCATCACATCCTAGAGCAGCATACGTCACTATCATACTAGTATATCCTTATATCCAGCACATCCTAGAGCATCATACGTCACTATCATACTAGTATATCCTTATATCCAGCACATCCTAGAGCATCATACGTCACTATCATACTAGTGTATCCTTATATCCAGCACATCCTAGAGCATCATACGTCACTATCATACTAGTATATCCTTACATCCAGCACATCCTAGAGCATCATACGTCACTATCATACTAGTATATCCTTATATCTAGCACATCCTAGAGCATCATACGTCACTATCATACTAGTATATCTTTATATCCAGCACATCCTAGAGCATCATACGTCGCTATCATACTAGTGTATCCTTATATCCAGCACATCCTAGAACATCATACGTCGCTATCATACTAGTATATCCTTATATCCAGCACATCCTAGAGCATCATACGTCGCTATCATACTAGTATATCCTTATATCCAGCACATCCTAGAGCATCAACACAAACAAGAGCTGGAATGGTAATTTACTGATTCAATTTACAAAGACGATGTAAATAAGACCTATTGAAGATTACAGTATTTTTTTGAGAAGACGTTTCGCCCACCAGAGATTTTACTAATTGATTAAGTCCCTGGTGGACGAAACGTGCTCACATTAAAATGCCATAATCTACACTGCGTGCTTTATTTACACAACTGAGCCCCTTGCCACCTTCTACAACATAACTGAACCTCTTGCCACCTTCCACAACATAACTGAACCTCTTGCCACCTTCCACAACATAACTGAACCTCTTGCCACCTTCCACAACATAACTGAACCTCTTGCCACCTTCCACAACATAACTGAACCTCTTGCCACCTTCCACAACATAACTGAACCTCTTGCCACCTTCCACAACATAACTGAACCTCTTGCCACCTTCTACAACATACCTGAACCTCTTGCTAGGTTTTATAACAGAACTGAACCTCTTGCCCAGAGGTCATCCCTCACAGTTCCAGTAGCTCGGTTGGTAGTGCGCTCAGCTCACACACTGAGTGTCTGTGGTTCGATCCCGGTACGGGTAGAAACACGGGGCATGTTTTCTTAAGACACCTGTTCTCCCTGTTCACCTAGCAGCAAGTAGGTACCTGGGTGTTAGTCGACTGGTGTGGGTCGCATCTTGGGAACAAGATTAACCTAAGTTTGGGGAAATGATCTTCATAACCAGGGGTTTTCTATATAGTATGTTATTATGAGCTATGGTCTGTATAAGTTGTGTCATGTACTTGTACAAATAAAGATTATTATTATAAAAACTAGCGAGTACAGACGTGTGAAGTAGCACTGCTGGAGGTACACCAGCACTGCTGGAGGTACACCAGCACTGCTGGAGGTACACCAGCACTGCTGGAGATACACCAGCACTGCTGGAGGTACACCAGCACTGCTGGAGGTACACCAGCACTGGTGGAGTCACCGCTGCGAGCACCAGCACTGCTGGAGTCACACACGTGGAGGTACACCAGCACTGCTGGAGGTACACCAGCACTGCTGGAGGTACACCAGCACTGCTGGAGGTACACCAGCACTGTGGAGTCACCAGCACTGCTGGAGGTACACCAGCACTGCTGGAGGTACACCAGCACTGCTGGAGGTACACCAGCACTGCTGGAGGTACACCAGCACTGCTGGAGGTACACCAGCACTGCTGGAGGTACACCAGCACTGCTGGAGGTACACCAGCACTGCTGGAGGTCACACTCTGAGCAGCACTGCTGGAGGTACACCAGCACTGCTGGAGGTACACCAGCACTGCTGGAGGTACACCAGCACTGCTGGAGGTACACCAGCACTGCTGGAGGTACACCAGCACTGGTGGAGGTACACCAGCACTGCTGGAGGTACACCAGCACTGCTGGAGGTACACCAGCACTGCTGGAGGTACACCAGCACTGCTGGAGGTACACCAGCACTGCTGGAGGTACACCAGCACTGCTGGAGGTACACCAGCACTGCTGGAGGTACACCAGCACTGCTGGAGTACACCAGCACTGGAGGTACACCAGCACTGCTGGAGGTACACCAGCCTGGAGGTACACCAGCATGCTGGAGGTCACCAGCACGGAGGACACCAGCACTGCTGGAGGTACACCAGCACTGCTGGAGGTCACCAGCACTGGAGGTCACCAGCGCTACACCAGCACTGCTGGAGGGCCAGCAGCACTGCTGGAGGTACACCAGCACTGCTGGAGGTACACCAGCACGCTGGAGGTCCAGCACTGCTGGAGGTACACCAGCACTGCTGGAGGCACCAGCACTGCTGGAGTCACCAGCACTGCTGGAGGCAACCAGCACTGCTGGAGTACCCACGCTGGAGTACACCAGCACTGCTGGAGGTACACCAGCACTGCTGGAGGTACACAGCACTGCTGGAGGTACACCAGCACTGCTGGAGGCCACCAGCACTGCTGGAGGTACACCAGCACTGCTGAGGACACCAGCACTGCTGAGGTACACCGCACTGCTGGAGGTACACCAGCACTGCTGGAGGCACACCAGATGCTGGAGGTACACCGCACTGCTGGAGGCACCAGCACTGCTGGGGACACCAGCATGCTGGGGTACACCAGCACTTGGGACACCAGCACTGCTGGAGTACACCAGCACTCTGAGCACGCGTGGCACCAGCCTGCTGAGTACCAGCACCTGGTACACCAGCACTGCTGGAGGTACACCAGCACCTGGAGGTACACCAGCACTGCTGGAGTACCCGCACTGGGAGTACACCAGCACTGCTGGAGGACACCAGCATGCTGGAGGGCACCAGCACTGCTGGAGGTACACCAGCACTGCTGGAGGACACCAGCACTGCTGGAGTCACCAGCACTGCTGAGGTACACCAGCACTGCTGGAGGTCACCAGCACTGCTGGAGGTACACCAGCACTGCTGGAGTCACCAGCACTGCTGGGGTACCACACAGCACCAACTGTGAGTACCAGCACTGCTGGAGCACCACACTGCTGGAGTACACCAGCACTGCTGAGTCACCAGCACTGCTGAAGTCACCAGCACTGCTGGAGCACCAGCACTCTAGTCACCAGCACTCTGAGTCACCAGCACTGTGATACCAGCACTGCTGAGTCAAGCATGCTGGAGTACACCAACTGCTGGAGGTCACCAGCTCTGGTACAACACTGTGAGGCACCAGTGGCACCACATGTGAGTCACAGCATGCTGGAGTCCAGCTGCTGGGACGTGTGAGACAGCTGCTGAGTACCGATGTGGAGTACAGCATCTGTACAGATGCTGGACCAGTTGGAGCCCACATTGGATCACCGCACTCTGGAGGACCGCTCTGAGTCACAGCATTGGCACCAGACGCTGATCACAGCACTGCTGGAGCACCCACTCGGCCCACCTGCTGAGTACCCAACTCTGGTCCCACACTGGGTACACCAGCACTGCTGGAGGTACACCAGCACTGCTGAGTCACCAGCACTGCTGGAGTACACCAGCACTGCTGGAGTACACCAGCACTGCTGGAGTACCCAGCACTGTGGAGCACAGCACTGGCACCAGCACTGCTGGAGTACACCAGCACTGCTGGAGTACAGCACTGTACACCAGCACTGCTGGAGTACCAGCATGCTACACCAGCATCTGGAGTCACCAGCATGCTGGAGTACACCACACTGCTGGAGTACACACATGCAGTCACCAGCACTGCTGAGGATGCACACCAGCGCTGGGGTCACAACTGCTGGAGTACCAGACTGCTGAACACCAGCACTGCTGGAGGTACACCAGCACTGCTGGAGTCACAGATGTGGATCACCAGCACTGCTGGAGTAGCACCAGCACTGCTGGAGGTACACCAGCACTGCTGGAGTACACCAGCATGCTGAGCTGCAGCTGAGTACACAGCACTGCTGGAGTCACCAGCACTGCTGGAGTACACCAGCAAACTGACAGACACTGCACTGGAGTCACCAGCACTGCTGGAGTACACCAGCACTCTGGAGTACACCAGCACTGCTGGAGTCACCAGCACTGCTGGAGTAACCAGCACTGCTGGAGTACACCAGCACTGCTGGAGTACACCTGGTGTCACGAGCTGGGTAGTCACCAGCACTGCTGGAGGTACACCAGCTGCGTGGTGGAGTACCAGCACTGTGGAGTACACCAGCAGCTGGAGGTCACCAGCACTCTGGTACTACACATGCTGGAGTGTACACAGCATGCTGATACTAACACTGCTGAGTACACCAGCACTGCTGAAGTATCACTCAGCATTGAGTCACCAGCACTCTGAAGTACCAGCACTGCTGGAGGTCACCAGCACTGCTGGAGTACACCAGCACTGCTGAATGCACCGCATGCTACACCAGCACTGCTGGGTACACCAGCACTGCATACACCAGCACGCTGGGTCACCAGCACTGCTGAGTCACCAGCACTGCTGGAGTTGCTACACCAGCACTGAGTCCCCCACTGGGTACCAGCATGCTATACCCAGACCGGCCGCACTCTGAAGGATACACCAGCACCTGGGTCCAGCCCTGGAGTGCACCAGCACAGCACCAGTGCGGAGTGACACCAGCACGCTGCATGGAGTGGGTACACCAGCACTGCTGAGGTACACCAGCACTGCTGGAGTGACACCAGCACTCTGGACCAGCACTGGAGTACACCAGCACTGCTGGAGGTACACCAGCACTGCTGGGCCAGCACTGCTGAGGTCACCAGCACTGCTGGAGGTACACCAGCACTGCGAGTGACCAGCACTGCTGATCACCAGCACTGCTGAGTGCACCAGCACTGCTGAGTACACCAGCACTGAGTCACACTGCTGGGGTCACCAGCACTGCTGGAGTACACCAGCACTGCTGGAGTACACCAGCACTGCTGGAGGTACACCAGCACTGCTGGAGGTCACCAGCACTGCTGGAGGACACCAGCACTGCTGGAGGTACACCAGCACTGCTGGAGGTACACCAGCACTGCTGGAGGTACACCAGCACTTCTGTAGGTACACCAACACTGCTGGAGGTACACCAGCACTGCTGGAGGTACACCAGCACTGCTGGAGGTACACCAGCACTGCTGGAGGTACACCAGCTCAATATTTATATTGATCAAACTTCCACTTGGAGTTCTCCAAGAATTTATCTTCAACTCATCTACGTCGTTATAAAAAAAATACATTAAACTGCATTTCTCGTCGAGTCATAGCTCCTGGCGTGTGTGTGTATGTGTGTGTATATATGTGTATATGTGTGTATGAGTGTGTGTGTATGTATGTGTATATGTGTATATGTGTGCATGTGTGTGTGTGTGTGTGTGTGTGTGTGTGTATGGGACCCAACAATTAATATTTGCACCTGTAACTCATTACAGTTGTGACCGGGTGTAGACTAATAAATTGCTCATTACTATATAATTTGTTCATGATTGCAACCATATATAAACGTTAGTAAGTAAATTTACTTACATGATTCATTACCTTTGTAACTTGTGAGTTCATTAACTTCGTACCTTGTTTAGCTATCAAAACTTTGAGGTCCAGTCCCTGGACCTATTATATACCTCTGTAATCTTTTGACTACCGCCCACACCATGGGTATGGGGTGACTACCACCAACACCATGGGTATGGAGTGACTACCACCAACACCATGGGTATGGGGTGACTACCGCCCACACCATGGGTATGGGGTGACTACCACCAACACCATGGGTATGGAGTGACTACCACCAACACCATGGGTATGGGGTGACTACCGCCCACACCATGGGTATGGGGTGACTACCACCAACACCATGGGTATGGGGTGACTACCACCAACACCATGGGTATGGAGTGACTACCACCAACACCATGGTATGGGTGACTACGCCCACACCATGGGTATGGGTGACTACCACCAACACCATGGGTATGGGGTGACTACCACCAACACCATGGGTATGGGGTGACTACCACCAACACCATGGGTATGGGGTGACTACCACCAACACCATGGGTATGGGGTGACTACCGCCCACACCATGGGTATGGGGTGACTACCACCAACACCATGGGTATGGGGTGACTACCACCAACACCATGGGTATGGGGTGACTACCGCCCACACCATGGGTATGGGGTGACTACCACCAACACCATGGGTATGGGGTGACTACCACCAACACCATGGGTATGGGGTGACTACCACCAACACCATGGGTATGGGGTGACTACCACCAACACCATGGGTATGGGGTGACTACCACCAACACCATGGGTATGGGGTGACTACCGCCCACACTATGATTATGGGGTGACTACCACCAACACCATGGGTATGGGGTGACTACCGCCCACACTATGGGTATGGGGTGACTACCACCAACACCATGGGTATGGGGTGACTACCGCCCACACTATAGGTATTGGGTGACTACCACCAACACCATGGGTATGGGGTGACTACCGCCCACACTATGGGTATGGGGTGACTACCACCAACACCATGGGTATGGGGTGACTACCGCCCACACTATGGGTATGGGGTGACTACCACTAACACCATGGGTATGGGGTGACTACCGCCCACACTATGGGTATGGGGTGACTACCACCAACACCATGGGTATGGGGTGACTACCACCAACACCATGGGTATGGGCTGCATAATAAAGATATAGAACTAAACTAACTTTTTCTCTAAGACAGAAAATTCACGAAGTGTAAGAAAAGCAAAACTCTTCAACGCCCTCTCATCACGCACAATACCACACTCATCACGCACAATACCACACTCATCACGCACAATACCACACTCATCACGCACAATACCACTCTCATCACGCACAATACCACTCTCATCACGCACAATACCACTCTCATCACGCACAATACCACACTCATCACGCACAATACCACACTCATCACGCACAATACCACACTCATCACGCACAATACCACTCTCATCACGCACAATACCACTCTCATCACGCACAATACCACTCTCATCACGCACAATACCTCTCCGTCACGCACAATACCACACTCATCACGCACAATACCACACTCATCACGCACAATACCACTCTCATCACGCACAATACCACTCTCATCTCGCACAATGTCACTCTCATCACGCACAAGACCACTCTCATCCCGCACAATACCACTCTCATCACGCACAATACCCCTCTCATCACGCACAATACCACTCTCATCACGCACAATACCACACTCATCACGCACAATACCACTCTCATCACGCACAATACCACTCTCATCACGCACAATACCACTCTCATCACGCACAATACCACCTCATCACGCACAATACCACCTCATCACGCACAATACCACACTCATCACGCACAATACCACTCATCACGCACAATACCACACTCATCACGCACAATACCACTACTGCAATCACGCACAATACCACCTCATCACGCACAATACCACTCATCACGCACAATACCCTCCATCACGCACAATACCACCTCATCACGCACAATACCACACTCATCACGCACAATACCACTCTCGCAATACCTCTACGCACAATACCACTCATCTCGCACAATGTCACTCTCATCACGCACAAGACCACTCTCATCCGCACAATACCATTTCATCACGCACAATACCCCTCATCACGCACAATACCACTCCCGTCACGCACAATACCACTATCATCACCCACAATACCACTCTCATCACGCACAATACCACTCTCATCACGCACAATACCACTCTCATCACGCACAATACCACTCTCATCACGCACAATACCACTCTCATCACGCACAATACCACTCTCATCACGCACAATACCACTCTCATCACGCACAATACCACTCTCATCACGCACAATACCACTCTCATCACGCACAATACCACTCATCACGCACAATACCACTCTCATCACGCACAATACCACTCTCATCACGCACAATACCACTCTCATCACGCACAATACCCCTCTCATCACGCACAATACCACTCTCATCACGCACAATACCACACTCATCACGCACAATACCATCTCATCACGCACAATACCACTCATCACGCACAATACCACACTCATCACGCACAATACCACTCTCATCACGCACAATACCACTCTATCACGCCAATACCACTCTCATCACGCACAATACCACTCTCATCACGCACAATACCACTCTCATCACGCACAATACCACACTCATCACGCACAATACCACTCTCATCACGCACAATACCACTCTCATCACGCACAATACCACTCTCATCACGCACAATACCACTCTCATCACGCACAATACCACTCTCATCACGCACAATACCACTCTCATAACGCACAATACCACACTCATCACGCACAATACCACTCTCATCACGCACAATACCACACTCATCACGCACAATACCACACTCATCACGCACAATACCACTCTCATCACGCACAATACCACTCATCACGCACAATACCACACTCATCACGCACAATACCACTCTCATCACGCACAATACCACTCTCATCACGCACAATACCACTCTCATCACGCACAATACCACACTCATCACGCACAATACCACACTCATCACGCACAATACCACTCCCATCACGCACAATACCACTTCTATCACGCACAATACCACTCTCATCACGCACAATACCACTCTCATCACGCACAATACCACTCTCATCACGCACAATACCACTCTCATCACGCACAATACCACTCTCATCACGCACAATACCACTCATCACCCACAATACCACTCTCATCACGCACAATACCACACTCATCACGCACAATACCACTCTCATCACGCACAATACCACTCTCATCACGCACAATACCACTCTCATCACGCACAATACCACTCTCATCACGCACAATACCACTCTCATCACGCACAATACCACTCTCATCACGCACAATACCACTCATCACGCATAATACCACTCTCATCACGCACAACACCACTCTCATCACGCACAATACCACTCTCATCACGCACAACACCACTCTCATCACGCACAAGACCACTCTCATCACGCACCTACCACTCACAATACCACTCACAATACCACTCTCATCACGCACAATACCCCTCTCATCACTCACAATACCACTCACATCACGCACAATACCACTCTCATCACGCACAATACTACTCTCATCATGCATAAAACCACTCATCACGCACAATACCACTCTCATCACGCACAATGTCACTCTCATCACGCACAAGACCACTCTTATCACGCACAATACCACTCTCATCACTCACAATACCACTCTCATCACTCACAATACCACTCTCATCACGCACAATACCACTCTCATCACGCACATGACCACTCTCATCATGCACAATGTGATGTAGACAGTGTACTTGTGAGGTCTACCTAATCAGCCACACCTGCCCTTTGTAAATAGCTGTAAGACACGCCTCTTGACTTAAGTCACAGGTCTTTTGTCTATTGGACTAGCGTCAGGTTTCGGCGTCAGGTCAAAGCACGTGGTGCACTCCTCATTGGGGGGATGCTTGGAGGACCATATAAGGCCGAGGAAACAACTAGAGAGGGACATTCGGGCAGAGCTCTGGCCTGTGTGCAAAGCTCTGGGCACGAGATCTTGGCAGAGCTGCTGCCTGTGTGCAGAGCTCTTGCAGAAGGGTGCTGGAGTCTCTCTGGAGGAGACTGTTGGAGACACTGGGCAGAGTACTGGCTTGGAGCAGTGCTCGTGTAGGTCTTGGGACCTGTGACTAGAAGTGTGACTGAGTTCCTGTGGTGAACTGTCCTCTGAACTATATTGTAAGTTATATTGTGTTTCGTCAGTTGATTGTATTCCCTGTGCTTATATGTACAATCCCCATTTACCTAAACCCAATAGTGTTCTCCTGTTCCCAAATATATTATTGTACAAGGACTTAATAATAAACTGTGTTTGAGTGGAATTGTAATATTCACTGTCCTCGTTATATTCTTATTATTCTTCATTCTTATACTTTATTTTATTATTTTTATTTTAAGTGCAGAGAGGGTGAGTAGTGTGGTGGTAATGAGAGGTGATGGTGTAGTCACCAGTGACCTCACATTACCTCCACGACCTCCGCTACCTCTGCACCTGTCAACCTCATCTCTCCTACTCACTCCCTCCCTTTACTTCCATATTCCCCAATTATCAACAAATTCCTTACCCCCCCCTACATGACAACAATACCACTCTCATCACGCACAATACCACTCTCATCAAGCACAATACCACTCTCATCACGCACAATACCACTCTCATCACGCACAATACCACTCTCATCACGCACAATACCACTCTCATCACGCACAAGACCACTCTCATCACGCACAAGACCACTCTCATCATACACAAGATCACTCTCATCACGCACAATACCACTCTCATCACGCACAATACCACTCTCATCACGCACAATACCACTCTCATCACGCCCAATACCACTCCATCACGCACAATACCACTCTCATCACGCACAATACCACTCTCATCACGCACAACACCACTCTCATCACGCACAATACCACTCCCATACCCCACAATACCACTCCCATCACGCACAATACCACTCTCATCACGCACAATACCACACCCGTCACGCACAATATCACTCTCATCACCCACAATACCACTCCCATCACGCACAATACCACTCTCATCACGCACAATACCACTCTCATCACGCAGATCCTATCACGCACAATCCACCATCACGCACAATACCACTCTCATCACCCACAATACCACTTAAATCACGCACAATACACGTCCCGTCACGCACAATACCCCTCTCATCACCCATAAGACCACTCACATCACGCACAATACCACTCTCATCACGCACAACACCACTCTCATCACGCATAAAACCATCTCATCACGCACAACACCACTCATCA
>WNWK01034535.1:0-20394 GCA_009830355.1 Cherax destructor
TCTGTGCTTGTACATACTCTGCACGTTGTACATACCAGATGCACGTTGTAATCTCTGTGCACGTTGTACACATTAACTTCTGGGCCTTCTTGTAATAATTACTGGGATATTAATGTCTTCCTGTGTGAAAACCGAGAGAAAATAATTATTAAAAAAATAGAGCACATATCATTCTCCTGTCAGTAAGATGCTCAAATTATTTTTAGGACCTTCTTTTCCTATTGGTAGCCATGACTCGATCTATAAACCTGGAAACCACTTTTTAAAGTTTGTTTTTAAAGCCCTAATCAATAAACTTTAATTTTTCATATCCTGTCAAAGCTTTCTAGTTATAAATTTTAAACGTCCCTCTAGATGTCAGTATACTGATTTATAAGATGACTCTACCTCTTTATGCGCCTATAAATTCCTTTCTTCTGCCCTAAAACATAAGAACATAAGAAAGGAGGAACACTGCAGCAGGCCTGTTGGCCCATTCTAGGCAGGTCCTTCACATTCCATCCCACTAACAGAATATTTGTTCAACCTAATTTTCAATGCTACCCAAGAAATAAGTTTTGATAATTTTATTTACTCATGTGCATCCACTCAAATCCAACCCCTTTCACTCATGAATTTATCCAACCTAAATTTGAAACTACCCAAGGTCCTAGCTTCAATAACCCTACTAGGCAGACTGTTCCACTCATCAACTACCCTATTTCCAAACCAATACTTTCCTATATCCTTTCTAAATCTAAACTTATCTAACTTGAATCCATTATTGCGGGTTCTCTCTTGGAGAGATACCTCAAGACCTTATTTATATCTCCTTTGTTAATACCCATTTTCCACTTGTATACCTCGATCATGTCTCCCTCATTCTACGTCTTACAAGTGAATCTAATTTAAGGGTCTTCAATCTTTCTTCGTAAGGAAGATTTCTAATGCTATGTATTAATTTAGTCATTCTACGCTGAATGTTTTCTAACGAATTTATGTCCATTCTGTAATATGGAGACCAGAACTGAGCTGCGTAATCTAGGTGAGGCCTTACTAATGATGTATAAAGCTGTAATATAACCTCTGGACTTCTGTTGCTAACACTTCTTGATATAAATCCCAGTAATCTATTTGCCTTATTACGTACGCTTAGGCATTGCTGTCTTGGTTTAAGGTTGCTGCTTACCATCACCCCCAAGTCCTTCTCGCAATCTGTATGGCTAAGTTCTACGTTATTTAACTTATAAGTGCTTGGGTTATGGACACTCCCGAGCTTTAGAACTTTGCATTTATCTACATTGAACTGCATCTGCCATTTTTCTGACCAGGAATTGAGTTTGTCTAAATCCTCCTGTAGTTCACTGACATCTACGTCTGAATCGATTATCCTACCTATCTTCGTGTCATCAGCGAATTTGCTCATATCACTAGAAATTCCCTCGTCAAGGTCATTTATATATATTATAAACAACAATGGGCCCAAAACCGATCCCTGGGAACGCCACTTGTTACAGATCCCCACTCCGATTTAACCCCATTTATGCACACCCTCTGCTTCCTATTGGTGAGCCATGACTCGATCCATGACAACACTTTTCCCCCAATGCCATGAGCAGCCACTTTCTTTAACAGTCTCTGATGTGGTACTCTATCAAAAGCCTTACTAAAATCCAAATAAACGATATCGAATTCTTTATCATTATCAACAGCCTCAAAAGCCTTACTGAAGAAGGTTAATAAATTTGATAGGCAGGAACGGCCCTCGTGAATCCATGCTGGGTATCATTAATCAAATTATGGTTATCTAGATGGCTTCTAATAATATCAGCTATAATTGACTCTAGTAATTTGCCTACAATTGAGGTCAGGCTTATTGGGCGGTAGTTTGACGGTAGTGACTTGTCCCCTGCTTTAAAAATAGGAATTACATTAGCTATCTTCCACATATCAGACACTACACCTGTTTGAAGAGATAAATTAAAAATGTTTATTTTTGTGTTTATTTTTCCAAATTATGCCTATTGAGATGGCTTCTTATGTTATCAGCTATAATCGACTCTAGTAATTTGCCTACAATTGATGTTAGACTTATTGGGCGGTAATTTGATGGTAACGACTTGTCCCCTGCTTTAAAAATAGGAATTACATTAGCCATCTTCCACGTATCCGCACTACACCTGTTTGAAGAGATAGGTTAAAAATGTTAGTTAAGGGTTCACAGAGTTCTATTTTGCATTCCTTAAGAACCCTTGAAAAAAAGCTCATCAGGGCCTGGCGATTTATTTTGCTTCAAACGGTCTATCTGTTTGATAACCTTTTCGCTAGTGACTGTGATACTACATAATTTATCTTCTTCAGGCCCACTAAAATACCTAATTCTTGGGATATTATTAGTGTCTTCCTGAGTGAAAACCGAGAGAAAATAATTATTAAAAATAGAGTACATTTCATTCTCTTTGTCAGTAAGAGCCTATTATTCATCCATTTTGGGTCATTTCTACTTGATCTAATTTCTTTATACGGGATAAATGTTCTTTGGGCAGCCTGTATAGTGTTAAGAAAACTGTCATATTGATACCTCTCTTCTTCACCCCAGTCCACAGTTGATAAGTGTTCTCTAAGTCCATTATAATCTGCTAAGCGAAAATCTGGGACCATTACTGAATTATCCCTACTATCATACATCCATTCAATGCTAAAGGTAATTGACTTGTGGTCGCTTGAGCCGAGTTCCTCTGTAATTTCTAAATTATTAACAAGGGTTTCCTTGCTTGCCAGAACCAAGTCAAGTAGGTTATTTCCCTTGTAGGTTCTGTTACAAACTGCTTCAAAAAGCAATCCTGAACTACTTCTAAAAAGTCGTTAGATTCTAAATTCCCTGTCATGAAATTCCAATCAATCTGACTAAAGTTAAAGTCCCTAGAATTACTACGTTATCGTGTCTTGTGGCCTTAACAATTTCCTCCCAAAGTAGTCTCCCTTGTTCCCTATCTAAGTTTGGAGGACGGTAAATCACGCCTAAAATCAATTTTCACACCCTCTGAAAATTCTATCCAGACAGACTCTGTATGTGTTAATTCAGACTTTATACCCGTTTTTATGCAACAATTTAAATGATCACGGCCATAGAGTGCCACCCCACCCCCTTTCCCGATACTTCTGTCTACTTGGAACAATTTAAAACCCTGAATGTGACATTCGGCAGGCAAGTCCCGATTTTTCATATTAAACCATGTCTCAGTTATTGCAAAAACATCAATATTACCCGTACTTGCAACTAATCTCAACTCGTCCATCTTATTCCTAGCACTACGACTATTGGTGTAATATATATTTAGAGACCCTCCTTTCTCTTTACCCTTCCTGCTCATCTCTGTTTTTCCACTATACCTATTACTGTCCTTGTCATCTAGTGTCACTAGCTTTCCACTATCCACCTTATTCTGCCTATTACTAGTTCTCCTACAACTTATAATATTACTACACTGGGACATAAGAACATAAGAAAGGAGGAACACTGCAGCAGGCCTGTTGGCCCATACTAGGCAGGTCCTTCACAATCCATCCCACTAACAGAATAATTGCCCAACCTAATTTTCAATTCTACCCAAGAAATAAGCTTTGAAGATTCTATTAACTCAAGTGCGAGTCCCACTCAAATCCAACCCCTCTCACTCATGAATTTATCCAACCTAAATTTGAAACTACCCAAGGTCATAGCTTCAATGACCCTACTAGGCAGACTGTTCCACTCATCAACTACCCTATTTCCAAACCAATATTTTCCTATATCCTTTCTAAATCTAAACATAAGAACATAAGAACATAAGAATGGAGGAACACTGCAGAAGGCCTACTGGCCCATACAAGGCAGGTCCTTATCAAAACCACCACTACCTAAAAAATTATTCCCGTACTCACGACACAAATCAAACCCAGCCCCTCCCACTCATATATTTGTCCAATCTCTTTTTAAAGCCACCCAAGGTCCTAGCCTCTATCACAGTACTCGGAAGATTGTTCCACGCATCTACAACTCTGTTCGAAAACCAGTACTTGCCTATGTCCTTTCTAAATCTAAATTTATCCAATTTAAATCCGTTATTTCTCGTTCTTACTTGGTTCGATATCCTCAGTATTTTATTAATATCTCCTTTGTTTATGCCCATCATCCACTTGTACACCTCGATGATATCTCCTCATTCTACGTCTCTCCAGAGAGTGGAGATTCAACGCTCTAAGTCTATCTTCATACGGGAGATTTCTTATACTGTAAATCATTTTAGTCATTCTTCTTTGTATGTTCTCCAATGAATCTATATCCATCCTGTAGTAAGGAGACCAAAACTGAGCTGCATAATCCAAATGAGGTCTCACTAGTGATGTATAGAGCTGTAAAATAACTTTTGGACTTCTGTTGCTTATACTTCTTGAAATAAATCCTAGTAATCTGTTAGCCTTATTGCGCACACTTAGGCACTGTTGTCTTGGCTTTAGATTTCTGCTTACCATGACTCCCAAGTCTTTTTTACATTCTGTATGATCAAGCTCAACTTCACCTAGTTTATAAATTCGAGGGATATTTTCATTACCAACGACAAGCACCTTACACTTGTCCACATTGAACTTCATCTGCCACTTTTCAGACCAAGACATTAATTTATCCAAATCCTCCTGGAGTTCACTGTTATCCTCCTCAGAATGAATTATACGGCCTATTTTTGTATCATCAGCAAATTTACTCATGTCACTTGCAATTCCTTCATCAAGGTCATTAATGTAAATTATGAACAACAATGGGCCCAAAACTGATCCTTGTGGAACGCCACTAGTGACAAATCCCCATTCAGATTTGACCCCATTAATAGAAACTCTCTGCTTTCTATTGGTAAGCCATGCCTCTATCCATGCTAGAACTTTACCTCCTATACCATGAGCTGCCACCTTTCTTAAGAGTCTCTTGTGAGTACTCTATCGAAGGCCTTACTGAAATCCAAGTAAACTATATCATATTCTTTATCACTGTCTACTGCCTCAAATGTTTTATTGAAAAACGTCAGTAAATTTGTCAGGCAGGAACGACCTCTCGTAAACCCATGCTGAGATTCATTAATCAAATTATGTTCTTCAAGGTGACTTCTGATAATATCAGCTATAATTGATTCTAATAATTTGCCTACTACTTATCCAATTTGAATCCATTATTGCGGGTTCTCTCTTGGAGAGATATCCTCAAGACCTTATTTATATCCCCCTTATTAATACCCATCTTCCACTTATATACCTCGATCATGTCTCCCCTCATTCTTCGTCTTACAAGTGAATGTAATTTAAGGGTCTTCAATCGTTCTTCATACGGAAGATTTCTAATGCTATGAATTAACTTTGTCATTCGTCGCTGAATGTTTTCTAACGAATTTATATCCATTCTGTAAAATGGAGACCAGAACTGAGCTGCATAATCTAGGTGAGGCCTTACTAATGATGTATAAAGCTGTAATATAACCGCTGGACTTCTGTTGCTTACACTTCTTGATATAAATCCCAGTAATCTATTTGCCTTAAGAATAAGAAAAGCTAAACGGGACTATGAAATTAAAGTTGCTAGGGATTCAAAAACTAACCCAAAAAGTTTTTTCCAGGTTTATAGAACAAAAGTTAGGGATAAGATAGGTCCCTTAAAAATAACTTTGGGCATCTTACTGACAAGGAGAATGATATGTGCTCTATTTTTAATAATTATTTTCTCTCGGTTTTCACACAGGAAGACATTAATAATATCCCAGTAATTAATTTTTACAGAGGCCCAGAAGAAGATAAATTATGTAATATCACAGTCACTAGCGAAATGGTTATGAAACAGCTGGACCGACTGAAACAAAATAAATCGCCGGGTCTGATGAGCTTTTGCAAGGGTTCTTAAGGAATGCAAAATGGAACTCTGTGAACCAATATCTAACATTTTTAATTTGTCTCTTCAAACAGGTGTAGTGTCTGATATGTGGAAGATGGCTAATGTAATTCCTATTTTTAAAGTAGGGGACAAGTCACTACCGTCAAATTACCGCCCAATAAGCCTGACCTCAATTGTAGGCAAATTACTAGAGTCAATTATAGCTGATATTATTAGAAGCCATCTAGATAACCATAATTTGATTAATGATACCCAGCATGGATTCACGAGGGGCCGTTCCTGCCTATCTAATTTATTAACCTGCAGCAAATTATACGTTGGCGAAACATCCAGAGACCTACAAACACGCATTTCAGAACACCAGTACGCAGGCAGATCTGACGACTCAAGAAATGCCTGTGTTCAACACCGAAATTTACACAACCATTTAATCAACTACAGAAACGCAAGACTCATCGCCAAAAAGACAACACGCAATACCGAAGAATCCAGAATCATCACTCATCTGTATATCCAACAACTTCAACCAGAACAACGGCTTCACAACATAGCTGAACCTATTGCCAAGAAACTTCTTCAACGCTATCCCACCTAGAACTCAAGAATGGTACACTGCAGGTCCTTTAAGTCACACTATGTTTTTAACTATCACACTACTTTTTAAGACTCACATGCAGCTTTCTCCACCTGACCCAGCATTCTCCACCTGACTGTACCCTATATATATCTCCATGTTGCTCATTTTCCAGGTAGATCTGTCTGTGACTCGATAAAGCCCACTGCGTGGGCGAAACGTTGTCAATAAAGGATCACATTATACTGCTTATGTGTTTATTTTTCCATTGTGTCGGTATTTTATACCATTTATTTCCTTCTTCAGTAAAGCTTTTGAAGCTGTTGATCACAATAAAGAATTCGATATTGTTTATTTAGACTTTAGTAAGGCTTTTGATAGAGTACCGCACCAGAGACTGTTAAAGAAAGTGGCAGCTCATGGCATTGGGGGAAAAGTGCTGTCATGGATCGAGTCATGGCTCACCAATAGGAAGCAGAGAGTGTGCATAAATGGGGTTAAATCCGAATGGGGACTTGTAACAAGTGGTGTTCCACAGGGATCCAGTCTTAGGCCCATTGTTATTTATAATATATATCAATGACCTTGATGAGGAATTACTAGTGATATGAGCAAATTCGCCGACGACACGAAGATAGGTAGGATAATTGATTCAAACATAGATGTCATAGAACTTCAGGAAGATTTAGACAAACTTAATTCGTGGTCAGAAAAGTGGCAGATGCAGTTTAATGTAGATAAATGCAAGGTTCTGAAGCTCGGAGTGTCCATAACCCAAGCACTTATAAGTTAAATAACGTAGAACTTAGCCATACAGATTGCGAGAAGGACTTGGGGGTGATGGTAAGCAGCAACCTTAAACCAAGACAGCAATGCCTAAGCGTACGTAATAAGGCAAATAGATTACTGGGATTTATATCAAGAAGTGTTAACAACAGAAGTCCAGAGGTTATATTACAGCTTTATACATCATTAGTAAGGCCTCACCTAGATTACGCAGCTCAGTTCTGGTCTCCATATTACAGAATGGACATAAATTCGTTAGAAAACATTCAGCGTAGAATGACTAAATTAATACATAGCATTAGAAATCTTCCTTACGAAGAAAGATTGAAGACCCTAAAATTACATTCACTTGTAAGACGTAGAATGAGGGAGACATGATCGAGGTATACAAGTGGAAAATGGGTATTAACAAAGGGGATATAAATAAGGTCTTGAGGATATCTCTCAAGAGAGAACCCGCAATAATGGATTCAAGTTAGATAAGTTTAGATTTAGAAAGGATATAGGAAAGTATTGGTTTGGAAATAGGGTAGTTGATGAGTGGAACAGTCTGCCTAGTAGGGTTATTGAAGCTAGGACCTTGGGTAGTTTCAAATTTAGGTTGGATAAATTCATGAGTGAGAGGGTTGGATTTGAGTGGGACTCGCGCATGAGGGGGTAAATTCACCCAAAGCTTATTTCTTGGGTAGCATTGAAAATTGGGTTGAGCAAATATTCTGTTAGTGGGACGGATTGTGAAGGACCTGCCTAGTATGGGCCAACAGGCCTGCTGCAGTGTTCCTCCTTTCTTATGTTCTTATGTTCTTAAGTGTTAGCAACAGAAGTCCAGAGATTACCTAGATTACGCAGCTCAGTTCTGGTCTCCATATTACAGAATGGACATAAATTCGTTAGAAAACATTCAGCGTAGAATGACTAAATTAATATATAGCATTAGAAATCTTCCTTACGAAGAAAGATTGAAGACCCTAAAATTACATTCACTTGTAAGACGTAGAATGAGGGGAGACATGATCGAGGTATACAAGTGGAAAATGGGTATTAACAAAGGGGATATAAATAAGGTCTTGAGGGTATCTCTCCAAGAGAGAACCCGCAATAATGGATTCAAGTTAGATAAGTTTAGATTTAGAAAGGATATAGGAAAGTATTGGTTTGGAAATAGGGTAGTTGATGAGTGGAACAGTCTGCCTAGTAGGGTTATTGAAGCTAGGACCTTGGGTAGTTTCAAATTTAGGTTGGATAAATTCATGAGTGAGAGGGGTTGGATTTGAGTGGGACTCGCGCATGAGTGGGTAGAATTGTCAAAGCTTATTTCTTGGGTAGCATTGAAAATTGGGTTGAGCAAATATTCTGTTAGTGGGACGGATTGTGAAGGACCTGCCTAGTATGGGCCAACAGGCCTGCTGCAGTGTTCCTCCTTTCTTATGTTCTTATGTTCTTAATTCGCTGATGACACGAAGATAGGTAGGATAATCGATTCAGACGTAGATGTCATAGAACTTCAGGAAGATTTAGACAAACTCGATTCCTGGTCAGAAAAATGGCAGATGCAGTTCAATGTAGATAAATGCAAAGTTCTAAAGCTCGGGAGTGTCCACAACCCAAGCACTTATAAGTTAAATAACGTAGAACTTAGCCATACAGATTGCGAGAAGGACTTGGGGGTGATGGTAAGCAGCAACCTTAAACCAAGACAGCAATGCCTAAGCGTACGTAATAAGGCAAATAGATTACAGGGATTTATATCAAGAAGTGTTAGCAACAGAAGTCCAGAGATTACCTAGATTACGCAGCTCAGTTCTGGTCTCCATATTACAGAATGGACATAAATTCGTTAGAAAACATTCAGCGTAGAATGACTAAATTAATACATAGCATTAGAAATCTTCCTTACGAAGAAAGATTGAAGACCCTAAAATTACATTCACTTGTGAGACGTAGAATGAGGGGAGACATGATCGAGGTATACAAGTGGAAAATGGGTATTAACAAAGGGGATATAAATAAGGTCTTGAGGATATCTCTCCAAGAGAGAACCCGCAATAATGGATTCAGGTGTGGTGTCTGATGTGTGGAGGATGGCTGGTGTGGTTCCTGTTTTTGAAGTAGGGGACGGGTCACTACCGTCTAGATAACCATAATTTGATTAGTGATGCCCAGCGTGGGTTCGCGGGGGGCCGTTCCTGCCTATCTGGTTTGTTAACCTTCTTCAGTGGGGCTTTTGAAGCTGTTGATCACAATAAAGAATTCGATATTGTTTGTTTGGACTTTGGTGGGGCTTTTGGTAGAGTGCCGCACCGGGGACTGTTGAAGAAAGTGGCAGCTCGTGGCATTGGCGGAGGGGTGCTGTCATGGATCGAGTCGTGGCTCACCGATGGGAAGCGGAGAGTGTGCATAGGTGGGGTTAAATCCGAGTGGGGACTTGTGACGGGTGGTGTTCCACAGGGATCGGTCTTGGGCCCATTGTTGTTTATGGTATATATCAGTGACCTTGATGAGGGAATTGCTGGTGATGTGAGCAAGTTCGCCGACGACACGGGGATGGGTGGGATGGTTGATTCAGGCGTGGAATTTATCCAACCTAAATTTAAAACTACCCAAGGTCCTTGCTTCAATAACCCTACTAGGCAGACTGTTCCATTCATCAACTACCCTATTTCCAAACCAATACTTTCCTATATCCTTTCTAAATCTAAACTTATCTAACTTGAATCCATTATTCGGGTTCTCTCTTGGAGATACCCTCAAGACCTTATTTATATCCCCTTTGTTAATACCCATTTTCCACTTGTATACCTCGATCATGTCTCCCCTCATTCTACGTCTTACAAGTGAATGTAATTTAAGGGTCTTCAATCTTTCTTCGTAAGGAAGATTTCTAATGCTATGTATTAATTTAGTCATTCTACGCTGAATGTTTTCTAACGAATTTATGTCCATTCTGTAATATGGAGACCAGAACTGAGCTGCGTAATCTAGGTGAGGCCTTACTAATGATGTATAAAGCTGTAATATAACGTCTGGACTTCTGTTGCTAACACTTCTTGATATAAATCCCAGTAATCTATTTGCCTTATTACGTACGCTTAGGCATTGCTGTCTTGGTTTAAGGTTGCTGCTTACCATCACCCCCAAGTCCTTCTCGCAATCTGTATGGCTAAGTTCTACGTTATTTAACTTATAAGTGCTTGGGTTATGGACACTCCGAGCTTTAGAACTTTGCATTTATCTACATTGAACTGCATCTGCCATTTTTCTGACCAGGAATTGAGTTTGTCTAAATCTTCCTGTAGTTCACTGACATCTACGTCTGAATCGATTATCCTACCTATCTTCGTGTCATCAGCGAATTTGCTCATATCACTAGAAATTCCTCGTCAAGGTCATTTATATATATTATAAACAACAACGGGCCCAAAACCGATCCCTGAGGAACGCCACTTGTTACAGATCCCCACTCCGATTTAACCCCATTTATGCACACCCTCTGCTTCCTATTGGTGAGCCATGACTCGATCCATGACAACACTTTTCCCCAATGCCATGAGCAGCCACTTTCTTTAACAGTCTCTGATGTGGTACTCTATCAAAAGCCTTACTAAAATCCAAATAAACGATATCGAATTCTTTATCATTATCAACTGCCTCAAAAGCCCCACTGAAAAAGTTAACAAATTAGTTAGGCAGGAACGGCCCCTGGTGAATCCATGCTGAGTATCATTAATCAAATTATGCCTATCGAGATGGCTTCTTATGTTATCAGCTATAATCGACTCTAGTAATTTGCCTACAATTGATGTTAGACTTATTGGGCGGTAATTTGATGGTAACGACTTGTCCCTGCTTTAAAAATAGGAATTACATTAGCCATCTTCCACGTATCCGGCACTACACCTGTTTGAAGAGATAGGTTAAAAATGTTAGTTAAGGGTTCACAGAGTTCTATTTTGCATTCCTTAAGAACCCTTGAAAAAAGCTCATCAGGGCCTGGCGATTTATTTTGCTTCAAACGGTCTATCTGTTTGATAACCTTTTCGCTAGTGACTGTGATACTACATAATTTATCTTCTTCAGGCCCACTAAAATACCTAATTCTTGGGATATTATTAATGTCTTCCTGAGTGAAAACCGAGAGAAAATAATTATTAAAAATAGAGCACATTTCATTCTCTTTGTCAGTAAGATACCCATAATTATTTTTAAAGATACCCATAATTATTTTTAATGATACCCATAATTATTTTTAAAGATACCCATAATTATTTTTAAAGATACCCATAATTATTTTTAAGATACCCATTAATTCGTGGTCAGAAGAGTGGCAGATGCAGTTCAATGTAGATAAATGCAAGGTTCTGAAGCTCGGGAGTGTCCATAACCCAAGCACTTATAAGTTAAATAACGTAGAACTTAGCCATACAGATTGCGAGAAGGACTTGGGGGTGATGGTAAGCAGCAACCTTAAACCAAGACAGCAATGCCTAAGCGACTGTTAAAGAGACTGTTAAAGAAAGTGGCTGCTCACGGCATTGGAGGAAAAGTGTTTTCATGGATCGAGTCATGGCTCACCAATAGGAAGCAGAGGGTGTGCATTAATGGGGTTAAATCTGAGTGGGGATCTGTAACAAGTGGCGTTCCACAGGGATCGGTTTTAGGCCCGTTGTTGTTTATAATATATATAAATGACCTTGACGAGGGAATTACTAGTGATATGAGCAAATTCGCTGATGACACGAAGATAGGTAGGATAATCGATTCAGACGTAGATGTCACGGAACTTCAGGAGGATTTAGACAAACTCAATTCCTGGTCAGAAAAGTGGCAGATGCAGTTCAATGTAGATAAATGCAAGGTTCTGAAGCTCGGGAGTGTCCATAACCCAAGCACTTATAAGTTAAATAACGTAGAACTTAGCCATACAGATTGCGAGAAGGACTTGGGGGTGATGGTAAGCAGCAACCTTAAACCAAGACAGCAATGCCTAAGCGTACGTAATAAGGCAAATAGATTACTGGGATTTATATCAAGAAGTGTTAGCAACAGAAGTCCAGAGGTTATATTACAGCTTTATACATCATTAGTAAGGCCTCACCTAGATTACGCAGCTCAGTTTTGGTCTCCATATTACAGAATGGACATAAATTCGTTAGAAAACATTCAGCGTAGAATGACTAAATTAATACATAGCATTAGAAATCTTCCTTACGAAGAAAGATTGAGGACCCTAGAATTGCATTCACTTGTGAGACGTAGAATGAGGGGAGACATGATCGAGGTATACAAGTGGAAAATGGGTATTAACAAAGGGGATATAAATAAGGTCTTGAGGATATCTCTCCAAGAGAGAACCCGCAATAATGGATTCAAGTTAGATAAGTTTAGATTTAGAAAGGATATAGGAAAGTATTGGTTTGGAAATAGGGTAGTTGATGAGTGGAACAGTCTGCCTAGTAGGGTTATTGAAGCTAGGACCTTGGGTAGTTTCAAATTTAGGTTGGATAAATTCATGAGTGAGAGGGGTTGGATTTGAGTGGGACTCGCGCATGAGTGGGTAGAATTGTCAAAGCTTATTTCTTGGGTAGCATTGAAAATTTGGTTGAGCAAATATTCTGTTAGTGGGACGGATTGTGAAGGACCTGCCTAGTATGGGCCAACAGGCCTGCTGCAGTGCTCCTCCTTTCTTATGTTCTTATGTTCTTATAAGGCAAATAGATTACTGGGATTTATATCAAGAAGTGTTAACAACAGAAGTCCAGAGGTTATATTGCAGCTTTATGCATCATTAGTGGGGCCTCACCTGGATTGCGCAGCTCAGTTCTGGTCTCCATATTGCAGAATGGACGTGGGTTCGTTGGAAAGCATTCAGCGTAGAATGACTGAGTTAATACATAGCATTGGAAGTCTTCCTTGCGAGGAGGGATTGGGGACCCTAGAATTGCATTCACTTGTGGGACGTGGGGTGGGGGGAGACATGGTCGAGGTGTACGGGTGGAGAGTGGGTGTTAACAGGGGGGATGTGGATGGGGTCTTGAGGGTGTCTCTCCAAGAGGGAGCCCGCAATGGTGGATTCAAGTTGGATGGGTTTGGATTTGGAAAGGATGTGGGAAAGTATTGGTTTGGAGGTGGGGTGGTTGATGAGTGGAGCAGTCTGCCTGGTGGGGTTGTTGAAGCTGGGACCTTGGGTGGTTTCGGGTTTGGGTTGGATGGGTTCATGAGTGAGAGGGGTTGGATTTGAGTGGGACTCGCACATGAGTGAATAGAATTATCAAAGCTTGTTTCTTGGGTAGCGTTGAAGATTGTGTTGGGCAAGCGTTCTGTTGGTGGGACGGATTGTGGGGGACCTGCCTAGTGTGGGCCAACGGGCCTGCTGCAGTGTTCCTCCTTTCTTATGTTCTTATGTTCTTCTTAGAAAGGATATAGGAAAGTATTGGTTTGGAAATAGGGTAGTTGATGAGTGGAACAGTCTGACTAGTAGGGTTATTGAAGCTAGGACCTTGGGTAGTTTCAAATTTAGGTTGGATAAATTCATGAGTGAGAGGGGTTGGATTTGAGTGGGACTCGCGCATGAGTGGGTAGAATTGTCAAAGCTTATTTCTTGGGTAGCATTGAAAATTGGGTTGAGCAAATATTCTGTTAGTGGGACGGATTGTGAAGGACCTGCCTAGTATGGGCCAACAGGCCTGCTGCAGTGTTCCTCCTTTCTTATGTTCTTATGTTCTTAATTCGCTGATGACACGAAGATAGGTAGGATAATCGATTCAGACGTAGATGTCAGTGAACTACAGGAGGATTTAGACAAACTCGATTCCTGGTCAGAAAAATGGCAGATGCAGTTCAATGTAGATAAATGCAAAGTTCTAAAGCTCGGGAGTGTCCACAACCCAAGCACTTATAAGTTAAATAACGTAGAACTTAGCCATACAGATTGCGAGAAGGACTTGGGGGTGATGGTAAGCAGCAACCTTAAACCAAGACAGCAATGCCTAAGCGTACGTAATAAGGCAAATAGATTACTGGGATTTATATCAAGAAGTGTTAGCAACAGAAGTCCAGAGGTTATATTACATAAGAACATAAGAACATAAGAAAGGAGGAACACTGCAGCAGGTCTGTTGGCCCATACTAGGCAGGTCCTTCACAATCCATCCCACTAACAGAATAATTGCCCAACCTAATTTTCAATTCTACCCAAGAAATAAGCTTTGAAGATTCTATTAACTCAAGTGCGAGTCCCACTCAAATCCAACCCCTCTCACTCATGAATTTATCCAACCTAAATTTGAAACTACCCAAGGTCATAGCTTCAATGACCCTACTAGGCAGACTGTTAACATAAGAACATAAGAAAGGAGGAACACTGCAGCAGGCCGGTTGGCCCATACTAGGCAGGTCCTTCACAATCCGTCCCACTAACAGAATATTTGCTCAACCCAATTTTCAATGCTACCCAAGAAATAAGCTTTGACAATTCTACCCACTCATGCGAGTCCCACTCAAATCCAACCCTCTCACTCATGAATTTATCCAACCTAAATTTGAAACTACCCAAGGTCCTAGCTTCAATAACCCTACTAGGCAGACTGTTCCACTCATCAACTACCCTATTTCAAAACCAATACTTTCCTATATCCTTTCTAAATCTAAACTTATCTAACTTGAATCCATTATTGCGGTCTCTCTTGGAGAGATATCCTCAAGACCTTATTTATATCCCCTTTGTTAATACCCATTTTCCACTTGTATACCTCGATCATGTCTCCCTCATTCTACGTCTTACAAGTGAATGTAATTTTAGGGTCTTCAATCTTTCTTCGTAAGGAAGATTTCTAATGCTATGTATTAATTTAGTCATTCTACGCTGAATGTTTTCTAACGAATTTATGTCCATTCTGTAATATGGAGACCAGAACTGAGCTGCGTAATCTAGGTGAGGCCTTACTAATGATGTATAAAGCTGTAATATAACCTCTGGACTTCTGTTGCTAACACTTCTTGATATAAATCCCAGTAATCTATTTGCCTTATTACGTACGTATTCCTATATCCTTTCTAAATCTAAACTTGTCCAATTTGGCACTGTATGTCCGAGATCGCTTGAACTGTTGCATAAAAAAGGGAATAAAGTCTGAAATAACACATACAGAGTCTGTCTGGATAGAATTTTCAGAGGGGCATGAAAAATTGATTTTAGGTGTGATATACCGTCCCCCAAACTTAGATAGGGACCAAGGGAGACTACTATGGGAGGAAATTGTTAAGGCCACAATGCACGATAACGTAGTTATTCTGGGTGACTTCAACTTTAGTCAAATTGATTGGAATTTTTTGACTGGGAATTTAGAATCTAACGACTTCTTAGATGTATAAAGCGGGATCTGCGTTTATGATTTGTTTCTTAATAATGTACAACGTGCACAGAGTATGTTTATTCCCCAGAGAGAATTTAGGTCAAATAATAACGATCCCAAATGGATTAACAGGAGGCTAAAACATTTATTAGGGGAGAAAAGAGGAATTTATAGGCGCATCAAAAGAGGAGATGTTAACCTTATTGACCAATATGTTCAGTTGAAAAGAGAAGTAAAAAAGGGGATTAGAAAGGCTAAACGTGACTATGAGATTAAGGTTGCTAATGAATCAAAGACTAATCCAAAAGGGTTCTTTCAAGTGTACAGGACGAAAGTGAGTGAAAAGGTAGGACCTCTGAAAATTGGGAATGGACAGCTGACGGATAACGAACTGGAAATGTGTTCTCTATTTAATGACTATTTTTTGTCAGTCTTTACACAAGAAGACGTAAATGAGATTCCAGAAATTAACAATTATTCAGTTCCTGAAGAATTCAAATTAACTAATATTACTGTCACGAGGGACATGGTTATCAAACAGATTGATAAACTGAAGCAAAATAAGTCCCCGGGACCCGACGAGTTGTTTTCCAGGGTACTTAAAGAATGCAAAATGGAACTTAGTCAGCCATTAACGAATGTGTTTAATACGTCCATCCTAACTGGTGTTGTGCCAGAGATGTGGAAGATAGCTAATGTAGTTCCTATATTCAAATCAGGGGATAAGTCCATTCCATCAAATTACCGTTCAATAAGCCTCACGTCTATAGTAGGCAAATTATTAGAATCAATTATAGCTGATATTATCAGAAGTCACCTTGAAGAACATAATTTGATTAATGAATCTCAGCATGGGTTTACGAGAGGTCGTTCCTGCCTGACAAATTTACTGACGTTTTTCAATAAAACATTTGAGGCAGTAGACAGTGATAAAGAATATGATATAGTTTACTTGGATTTCAGTAAGGCCTTCGATAGAGTACCTCACAAGAGACTCTTAAGAAAGGTGGCAGCTCATGGTATAGGAGGTAAAGTTCTAGCATGGATAGAGGCATGGCTTACCAATAGAAAGCAGAGAGTTTCCATTAATGGGGTCAAATCTGAATGGGGATTTGTCACTAGTGGCTTCCACAAGGATCAGTTTTGGGCCCATTGTTGTTCATAATTTACATTAATGACCTTGATGAAGGAATTGCAAGTGACATGAGTAAATTTGCTGATGATACAAAAATAGGCCATATAATTCATTCTGAGGAGGATAACAGTGAACTCCAGGAGGATTTGGATAAATTAATGTCTTGGTCTGAAAAGTGGCAGATGAAGTTCAATGTGGACAAGTGTAAGGTACTAGTCCTTGGTAATGAAAATATCCCTCGAATTTATAAACTAGGTGAAGTTGAGCTTGATCATACAGAATGTGAAAAGACTTGGGAGTCATGGTAAGCAGAAATCTAAAGCCAAGACAACAGTGCCTAAGTGTGCGCAATAAGGCTAACAGATTACTAGGATTTATTTCAAGAAGTATAAGCAACAGAAGTCCAAAAGTTATTTTACAGCTCTATACATCACTAGTGAGACCTCATTTGGATTATGCAGCTCAGTTTTGGTCTCCTTACTACAGGATGGATATAGATTCATTGGAGAACATACAAAGAAGAATGACTAAAATGATTTACAGTATAAGAAATCTCCCGTATGATGATAGACTTAGAGCGTTGAATCTCCACTCTCTGGAGAGACGTAGAATGAGGGAGATATCATCGAGGTGTACAAGTGGATGATGGGCATAAACAAAGGAGATATTAATAAAATACTGAGGATATCGAACCAAGTAAGAACCAGAAATAACGGATTTAAATTGGATAAATTTAGATTTAGAAAGGACATAGGCAAGTACTGGTTTTCGAACAGAGTTGTAGATGCGTGGAACAATCTTCCGAGTACTGTGATAGAGGCTAGGACCTTGGGTGGCTTTAAAAAGAGATTGGACAAATATATGAGTGGGACGGGCTGGGTTTGATTTGTGTTGTGAGTACGGGAATAAATTCTTAGGTAGTAATGGTTTTGATAAGGACCTGCCTTGTATGGGCCAGTAGGCCTTCTGCAGTGTTCCTCCATTCTTATGTTCTTATGTTCTTATGTAGTTCAAGATTGTTTTTTGAAGCAGTTTGTGACAGAACCTACAAGGGGAAATAACCTGCTTGACTTAGTTCTGGCAAACAAGGAAACCCTTGTTAATAATTTAGAAATTACAGAGGAACTCGGCGCAAGCGACCACAAATCAATTACCTTTGGCATTGAATGGAAGTTTCATAGTACGAATAACTCAGTAACGGTCCCAGACTTTCGCTTAGCAGATTACAATGGACTTAGAGAACACTTATCATCTGTGGACTGGGGTAATGAAGAGAGCTATCAATATGACAGTTTTCTGAACACTATACATGCTGCCCAAATAACATTTATCCCATATAAAGAATTTAGATCGAATATAAATGACCCAAAATGGATGAATAATAGGTTCAAATATCTTTTAGGCAGAAGAAAGGAGTTTATAGGCGTATCAAAAGAGGTGAGGTCATCTTATGAGTCAGTATATTGACATTAAGAGGGACGTTAAAAGGGGATAAGAAAAGCTAAACGGGATTACGAAATTAAAGTTGCTAGGGATTCGAAAACTAACCAAAAAGTTTTTTCAGGTGTATAGAACAAAAGTTAGAGATAAGATAGGTCCCCTTAAAAATAATTATGGGTATCTTACTGACAAAGAGAATGAAATGTGCTCTATTTTTAATAATTATTTTCTCTGGTTTTCACTCAGGAAGACATTAATAATATCCCAAGAATTAGGTATTTTAGTGGGCCTGAAGAAGATAAATTATGTAGTATCACAGTCACTAGCGAAAAGGTTATCAAACAGATAGACCGTTTGAAGCAAAATAAATGCCGGCCCTGATGAGCTTTTTTTCAAGGGTTCTTAAGAGATGCAAAATAGAACTCTGGAACCCTTAACTAACATTTTAACCTATCTCTTCAAACAGGTGTAGTGCCGGATACGTGGAAGATGGCTAATGTAATTCTATTTTTAAAGCAGGGGACAAGTCGTTACCATCAAATTACCGCCCAATAAGTCTAACATCAATTGTAGGCAAATTACTAGAGTCGATTATAGCTGATAACATAAGAAGCCATCTCGATAGGCATAATTTGATTAATGATACTCAGCATGGATTCACCAGGGGCCGTTCCGCCTAACTAATTTGTTAACTTTTTCAGTGGGGCTTTTGAGGCAGTTGATAATGATAAAGAATTCGATATCGTTTATTTGGATTTTAGTAAGGCTTTTGATAGAGTACCACATCAGAGACTGTTAAAGAAAGTGGCTGCTCATGGCATTGTTGAAAAAGTGTTGTCATGGATCGAGTCATTGCTCACCAATAGGAAGCAGAGGGTGTGCATAAATGGGGTTAAATCGGAGTGGGGATCTGTAACAAGTGGCGTTCTCAGGGATCGGTTTTGGGCCCGTTGTTGTTTATAATATATATAAATGACCTTGACGAGGGAATTTCTAGTGATATGAGCAAATTCGCTGATGACACGAAGATAGGTAGGATAATCGATTCAGATGTAGATGTCAGTGAACTACAGGAGGATTTAGACAAACTCAATTCCTGGTCAGAAAAATGGCAGATGCAGTTCAATGTAGATAAATGCAAAGTTCTAAAGCTCGGGAGTGTCCATAACCCAAGCACTTATAAGTTAAATAACGTAGAACTTAGCCATACAGATTGCGAGAAGGACTTGGGGGTGATGGTAAGCAGCAACCTTAAACCAAGACAGCAATGCCTAAGCGTACGTAATAAGGCAAATAGATTACTGGGATTTATATCAAGAAGTGTTAGCAACAGAAGTCCAGACGTTATATTACAGCTTTATACATCATTAGTAAGGCCTCACCTAGATTACGCAGCTCAGTTCTGGTCTCCATATTACAGAATGGACATAAATTCGTTAGAAAACATTCAGCGAGAATGACTAAATTAATACATAGCATTAGAAATCTTCCTTACGAAGAAAGATTGAAGACCCTTAAATTACATTCACTTGTAAGACGTAGAATGAGGGGGGACATGATCGAGGTATACAAGTGGAAAATGGGTATTAACAAAGGGGATATAAATAAGGTCTTGAGGGTATCTCTCCAAGAGAGAACCCGCAATAATGGATTCAAGTTAGATAAGTTTAGATTTAGAAAGGATATAGGAAAGTATTGGTTTGGAAATAGGGTAGTTGATGAATGGAACAGTCTGCCTAGTAGGGTTATTGAAGCAAGGACCTTGGGTAGTTTTAAATTTAGGTTGGATAAATTCATGAGTGAAAGGGGTTGGATTTGAGTGGGAATTGCAAATGAGTAAATAAAATTATCAAAGCTTATTTTTTGGGTAGCATTGAAAATTAGATTGAACAAATATTCTGTTAGTGGGATGGAATGTGAAGGACCTGCCTAGAATGGGCCAACAGGCCTGCTGCAGTGTTCCTCCTTTCTTATGTTCTTATTATTGCGGTTCTCTCTTGGAGAGATATCCTCAAGACCTTATTTATATCCCCCTTATTAATACCCATCTTCCACTTATATACCTCGATCATGTCTCCCCTCATTCTTCGTCTTACAAGTGAATGTAATTTAAGGGTCTTCAATCTTTCTTCATACGGAAGATTTCTAATGCTATGAATTAACTTTGTCATTCGTCGCTGAATGTTTTCTAACGAATTTATATCCATTCTGT
>WNWK01034536.1:0-20394 GCA_009830355.1 Cherax destructor
AAGTAGGTACCTGGGTGTTAGCCGACTGGTGTGGGTAGCATCCTGAGGACAAAATTAACCTAAATTGCCCAAAATGCTCTACATAACAAGGGACTTTCTGTATAGTAGTAAGTCATTGATATCAGCTATGGTCTTTATAAGTTGTATTATGTACTTGTAGAAATAAGGTTATTATTATTATTAGCATTAGAGTGAAGTTAGGACAACAAGGAAATGGGAGCAGGATGGTGATGGTACTATATCAGAACGCGAAAACTTTCCGTTGACCCCAGTGATAAGTGATGAACCACTCACTGACCTTTTGGTCATAGGACCGAGACTTTCAGCTGGCTTACCACCCCACCACGTCAAAAATTTTAAATTACACCACACGACGTGGTTGTGTTTGTATACTTGTCTAACAAACACTACACAAACACTGTTGTTGAATATATAAACACAGTGACCTACCTTTACATACACAAACACCTCCAGATATATTCTTTTTTCTCTGTGTTTTACGAGGAATAAACTTGATGTTATCACCTCAAAGAGTAAACACCAGCAATAAGCATCAACACTTTTGTAGTATATTCTAGAAAGATTTATTTATTGGAAACACCTACCACTATCTGAACCACCATTACCACTACTACTAACATCAGTGTTACTACCACTACCATCTTAACCACCACTACCACTACTACTAACATCAGTGTTACTACCACTACCATCTTAACCACCACTACCACTACTACTAACATCAGTGTTACTACCACTACCTCTACACATCACCACCATCTTAACCATCATTACTTTTTTTTTTTTATTAAAACATTATTACAAAACATGACAAATATGCCCTAAACAGTAACAGGCACCTAAATAACGAAACAACAATATCAAATAAGACAAACCAACACCCATAAACATGGATATGTGGTATAAATAACTCTGCCTTTCTACCAAAACAGCCCACCACCTGAACCCTCACATATTTTCAAAATAAAACCCTAACCAAAACATACACAAGAAAAGTTGTTATGATATAAAAACCATGCACAACATGTCACATGGTATATGCAAAACTAAATCAACAAACCTTATGAAAATTTAATATACAATGAAACATGTCTATATAATGCCTTGAACATACATGGTCATCTTAAAGTACAAGTAACCCACTGAAAACCTGTCATTTAACACAATTATTAAAACTCCTACTTTTACAAACCTACCACGAAAATCTTCATACAAGGCCAAAGAACTTACTATACATAGACAAATTAACCATCATTACTACTACTATTTGCATCAGTGCTACCACCATCACCCCTAGAATCATCACACCAACAGCAACATCTCAACCACCACTTCCACGACTACTAACACCACCACCACCATCTCACCCACCACTTCCACGACGACCACCATCTCAGCCACCACTACCACGACTACTAACACTACCTCCACTACCAAGACCACCACCGTTACCACCACCACCTCAACCACCACTACCACGACAACTAACACCACCACCACCTAACTTCTAAGACAAGCTTCTCAAAAAATCCCTAGTACAGTTATACCACAGCCCAATTAGTTAGGTTTCAAGCCTACCTGCTTCACGAGGGTCATTAAGGCTGCATGTCACCGAAACGTCGTCAGAAGTCTGCCTCTGTGCGGGTTATTTGTGTATTGTTCTAGGTCATTTTGATACATATTTACACACTTAAGAGATAGGTCCTTATCTTCTAATTACCGTCCCATCAACCTCTATATTAAGTTAATTTATGGAATCAGTAGGAGATGCAATTCGTAGGTGCTCGTGGCTTGACTGGCACCGTCCTCAGCTCACACTGAGAGTCCACGGATCGATCCACGGTACAGGAGAAACGTTGGGCATGTTTCCTAGCACCTGCTGTCCCTGTTCATCTAGCAGTAACTAGGTACCTGGGTGTTAGCCGACTGGTGTGGGTTGCATCCTGGGGGACAAAACTAACCTAAGTTGCCAGAAATGCTCGCATAACCAGGGACTTTCTATATAGTATGTCATTGATGTCAGCTATGGTCTGTATAAGTTGTATCATGTACTTGTAGAAATAAAGATTATTATTATTATTATTATTATTATTATTATTATTATTATTAGTAGTAGTAGTAGTAGTAGTAGTATTAATGGACATTGATCAATCTTACTACCTCTTCACATAGTTATTTTAGGCTGTGGACAATATATGAAAGCAGTACGATATATAATGGCATAAGTAAGACCTTTGATAAGGTACCACACAAAACACTATGAAAAAAAATTCTCGTGACTTTGTGAATGGTTGACAGAAAGGCATTAGCGAGTTTACATAAATGAGAAATCAGAATGCTGACCAGTCACGAGTGGCGTTCCACAAGGATCCGTGCTGGACCCCTCGTTGTTCAGAATTTACATTAACGGCCTAAACGACAGTATTTTTAAGTGAAAAATATTCATTGACAACACAACCATAAACCAACAAATATTTTTTAAGGACACAAGGGAACTCTAGTATGATTTTGATCAATTTATGTTGTGGTTGGAGAGGTGATAGATGTAGTCCAGTGTTAGTAACTGGTATGTTGTGTTGGAGAGGTGATAGATGTAGTCCAGTGTTAGTAATTGGTATGTTGTTATTGGAGAGGTGATAGATGTAGTCCAGTGTTAGTAACTGGTATGTTGTGGTTGGAGAGGTGATAGATGTAGTCCAGTATTGACAACTGGTATGTTGTGTTGGAGAGGTGATAGATGTAGTCCAGTGTTAGTAATTGGTATGTTGTTATTGGAGAAGTGATAGATGTAGTCCAGTGTTAGTAACTGGTATGTTGTGGTTGGAGAGGTGATAGATGTAGTCCAGTGTTAGTAACTGGTATGTTGTGTTGGAGAGGTGATAGATGTAGTCCAGTGTTGACAACTGGTATGTTGTGTTGGAGAGGTGATAGATGTAGTCCAGTGTTAGTAACTGGTATGTTGTGTTGGAGAGGTGATAGATGTAGTCCAGTGTTGACAACTGGTATGTTGTGTTGGAGAGGTGATAGATGTAGTCCAGTGTTAGTAACTGGTATGTTGTGGTTGGAGAGGTGATAAATGTAGTCCAGTGTTAGTAATTGGTATGTTGTTATTGGAGAGGTGATAGATGTAGTCCAGTGTTAGTAACTGGTATGTTGTGTTGGAGAGGTGATAGATGTAGTCCAGTGTTGACAACTGGTATGTTGTGTTGGAGAGGTTTTAGATGTAGTCCAGTGTAACTGGTATATTGTGGTTGGAGAGATGATAAATGTAGTCCAGTGTTAGTAATTGGTATGTTGTTATTGGAGAGGTGATAGATGTAGTCCAGTGTTAGTAACTGGTATGTTGTGTTGGAGAGGTGATAGATGTAGTCCAGTGTTGACAACTGGTATGTTGTGTTGGAGAGGTGATAGATGTAGTCCAGTGTTAGCAAATGGTATGTTGTAGTTTAAGTCTTGTAAAGAAAACCATCACAACCAGTCTCGTCTTAACCAGTCAATCCGCAACCATTCCCTCAACATATATTCCTGATTTTCCTTCTACATACAGTCCAGCCACCACCATTCCATTTTAACCATTCCTACCAACAACCAGTTCCATTTTTAACCATTCCTACCACAACCAGTCCCACCACCATTCCATTTTAACCATTCCTACCACAACCAGTCCCACCATCACCATTGCTACCACAACTAGTCCCACCACCACTATTCTTGCATCTTGTTGATGATAAGAACAGCTGTCATCACAAGAGCCATACCACCTTACCAAGTCAACGCCCCTAACTTGACGGGGTACCTGAATATCTTGCAGAGGAGGGACGAACTGGAGACTCCGTCAATGTTTGCCCAGGAACTGGATGGATGAGTGGGGGATGGAGGATGGAGGGGATAGGAGGGATTGGTGGGGGAAGGATGGTATATAGGAGACTTGTGCATGGTTCGTGAGGGCGTTTGTAGTCAGCTGTGAGGTTGGGCAGACGAGCTGTGACGTACAAGACAACTGCTCGACACACGTTCCTTTACTCCAGGTTAGTGCTCCTTGAATACATCTCTTCACTGCTACCTGGAGTATACCTGGAAGGGGTCAACTCCCCCGCGGTCGAGTCCATGATCAGGCATCGTGGTGGATCAGGGCCTGATCAATCAGGCTGTTACTGCTGGCCGCACGTAAAACGACGTACGAACCACAGCCCCGCTGGTCAGGGACTGACTTGAGGTATCTGTCCAGCGCCTTCTTGAAGACAACAAGGGGTCTATTGGTAATCCCCCTTATGTATACTGGGAGGCAGTTGAACAGTCTTGGGCCCCTTATGTGTTGTCTCTTAGTGTACTCGTGGCGCCCCTGCTTTTCATTGGGGGAATGTTTCATCTCCTGCCGAGTCTTTTGCTTTCGTAGGGAGCGATTTTCGTGTGCAGATTCGGGACTAGTCCCTCTAGGATTTTCCAAGTGTATATTATCATATATCGTCTAGCCTGCGTTCCAGGGAATACAAATCAAGAGACTTCAACCGTTCCCAGTAATTTAGGTGCTTCATCGTACTTATAAATATTCTCAAAGTCTGCAATTTCGCCTGCCTTGAAGGGGGCAGTTAGTGTACAGCAGTATTCCAGCCTAGACAGAACAAGCAATTTGAAGAGAATCATCATGGGCTTTGCATCCCTAGTTTTGAAGGTTCTCTTTATCCATCCTATTATTTTTCTAGCAAATGTGGTAGATACATTGTTGTGGTCTTTGAAAGTGAGATCCTCTGACATTATCACTCCCAGGTCTTTCATATTAGTTTCTCGCTCTATTCTGTGGTTGGAATTTGTTTTACACTGCGATGCAGTTTTGATGTCCTCGAGTTTTCCATAGTGAAGTAATTGAAATTTGTCTTCACTGAATTTCATATTGTTTTCTGCGGCCCATTTGGTTGATGTCCGCTTGGAGTCTTTCAGTGTCTTCGATGGAGGACATTGTCATGCAAATTCGGGTGTCATCTGCAAAGGAAGACACGGTGTTGTGGCTTACATCTCTGTCTATGTCATATATGAGGATAAAGAACAGGATGGGAGCGAGTACAGTACCTTGTATAACAGAGCTTTTCACTGTAGCCGCCTCAGACTTTACTCTGTTTACTATTACTCTGTGTTCTATTTGTTAGGATGCTATAGATCCATCTACCAACTTTTCCTGTTATTCCTTTACCACGCATTTTGTGCACTATTACACCATGGTCGCGCTTGTTCGAAGGCTTTTGCAAAGTCTGTGTATACTACATCTGCGTTTTGTTTGTCCTCCAGAGCATCCAAGACCTTGTCACAGTGGCCCAGTACTTGGGACAGGCAGGAGCGACCTCCTCTAAACCCATGCTGGCGATCTTGCTTCTTAGAACCCTTTCAAATATTTTTATGATGTGGGACGTTAGTACTATCGGTCTGTAATTCTTTGGTATTGCTTTACTGCCATCTTTGTGGAGAGGGCTTTGTCAGTTGTTTGAAGTGACTGTGGGATGACCCGTGTCTATGCTCCTTCTCTTTACAATACTTAAGGCACTTGACAGGGGCTTCTTGCAGTTCTTGAAGATTATTATTATAATAAAAAGAAGCAGTTCTTGATGAACACTGAGTTCCACGAGTCTGGGCCTGGGGCAGAATGCATGGTCATGTCATTTAATGCCTTTTCAAAGTCCTGTGGTGTTAGGATTATATAAGAAATTCTTGAATTAACCAAATTTTGAGTCTAGGTCATAAACAATTCATTTAGATTGTCGACCCTGAGTCTGCTTAGCTCACTAAACACTGAGTCATACTGGGACTTCAGTATCTCACTCATGTCTTTCCTGTCATCTGTGTAAGTCCCATCTCGTCCTGAATACATCTCTTCCCTCTGTTCTTCAGAACGATAACATAGGTGTCCCGTAGCTCGACTAGTAGAGCACTCAGTTCACACTGAGGTCCGGGGGTCGATCCCCGGTACGGGTGAAAACGTTAGGACGTGTTTCCTTAAGACACCTGCTGTCCATGTTCACCTAGCAGTAAGTAGGTACCTGGGTGTTAGTGGACTGTGACATGACTGGAACATGATTGTGACATAATATGACCTGTCACGGGAGTTCTACAACTTGTCAACACCCTGATCAAACAGGCTGTGGGTGCTAGCCACCCACATGTCCACAGGTGTTTACACATGTTCTCACACACACGACTGAACATCAGTGAACAATGAACAACAAACCTCTCGATGCTCTTGAAGGAATCTTGATCCGTGGAATTAGAGTTACTCTTCGCTTCCTCGGATTAAACCTGTCAGCCTCACATTACCCAGACGATAACCCTAACGGGTTTAGTGTTTTTTATGAGAGTAATAAAATAATTGGAAGATCCGTGACCGACCTTTCTTGTGTGTGTGTGTACTCACCTAATTGTGGTTGCAGGGGTCGAGACTCAGCTCCTGGCCCCACCTCTTCGCTGTCCGCTACTGGGTCTTTGCTCTCCCTGCTCCATGAGCTTTATCATACCTTGTCTTAAAACTATGTATTGTTCCTGCCTCCACTATATCTTTCTCTAGACTATTCCACTTCCTGACTACTCTGTGGCTGAAGAAATGTTTCTGACATCCCTTTGACTCATCTGAGTCTTCAGCTTCCAGTTGTGTCCCCTTGTTTCTGTGTTCCCTCTCTGGAACATCCTGTCACTGTCTACCTTGTCAATTCCCCAGTATTTTGTATGTCGTTATCATGTCTCCTCTGACCCTTCTTTCCTCCAGTGTTGTTAGTCCTATTTCCCTCAACCTTTCTTCATAGGACAGACCCCTGAGTTGTGGAACTAACCTTGTCGCAAACCTTGCACTTTCTCCAGTTTCCTTACGTGCTTGACCAGGTGTGGGTTCCAGACTGGTGCTGCATATTCTAGTATGGGCCTGACGTACACGGTATACAGTGTCTTGAACGATTCCTTGTTAAGGTAACGGAACGCTAATCTAAGGTTTGCCAGAGCCCATATGCTGCCGCAGTTATCTGGTTGATGTGTGCCTCCGGAGACGTGCTTGGCGTTATACTCACTCCAAGGTCTTTCTCCTTTGCCGAGGTTTGTAGCCTTTGTCCGCCCAGCTTGTACTCTGTCAGCGGTCTTCTTTGCCCTTCTCCGATCCTCATGACTTTGCATTTGGAGGATTGAATTCGAGAAGCCATCTGCTAGACCAGATGTCGAGCTTGTCCAGGTCTGTTTGCAGTCCTGCTTGGTCCTCTTCCGATGTGATTCTCCTCATTATTTTCACATCATCCGCGAATAGAGATACTTCTGAGTCTATCCCGTCCGTCATGTCATTTACATATACCAGGAATAACACTGGTCCTAGGACTGACCCCTGCGGTACACCGCTCGTCACAGGCGCCCACTGTGATACCTCACCACGCACCATGACCGTTGTTGCCTCCCTTTGAGGTATTCCCTGATCCATTCCAGTGCCCTTCCTGTTGTACCTGCTTGTTCTTCCAGCTTCTTTACTAATCTCATGTGAGGAACTGTGTCGAAGGCCTTCCTGCAGTCCAGGAAAATGCAATCAACCCACCCTTCTCTCTCCTGCCTTACCTCTGTTGCTTTATCATAGAACTCTAGGAGGTTTGTTACACAGGATTTGCCTTCCCGGAATCCATGCTGTCTGGTGTTTATTATCCTGTTCCGCTCAAGGTGTTCCACCATTCTTTTCCTGATGATTTTCTCCAGGACTTTGCACACTATACATGTAAGTGACACCGGTCTATAGTTTAGTGCCTCTTTTCTGTCTCCTTTTTAAAAATGGGGACTACGTTGGCCTTCTTCCATACCTCAGGTAGCTGCCCAGTTTCAAGGGATGTGTTGAATATTATGGTAAGTGGCACACTCAGTACCTCAGCTCCTTCCCGAAGAACCTACGGGAGATATTGTCCGACCCATCGCCTTTGAGGTATCGAGGTCACTGAGTAACTGCTTCACTTCCTCCTCAGTTGTGTGTATGCCCTCTAGCAATTGGTACATCCCTTGTTGGTGACGAACCATGTCCTGCCTACCCAGCTGCCTTCCTTCCTCCATTGTGAATACTTCCTTAAACCTCAAGTTGAGCTCCTCACATACCTCTTGATCATTACTTGTGAGTTCCCCCTCTTCTCTCCTCAGCCTTATCACCTGGTCCTTGACTGTTGTCTTCCTTCTGATGTGACTGAACATCAGTTTCGGGTCGGACTTAACTTTCGATGCTATGTCGTTTTCGTACTGTTTCTGGGCCTCCCTCCGTACTTGTGCATACTCGTTTCTAGCTCTTCTACTAATCTCTTTGTTTACTTGGGTTCTTTGCCTTCTGTACCGTTTCCATTCTCTGATACTCTGAGTCTTTGCCTCCCTGCACCTTTGGGTAAACCAGGGGCTCTTTCTGGCCTTCCCATTTAAACCTTTGCCTCTGGGTATAAACCATTCCTCTGCCTCCTTGCACTTTGCCCCTACGTATTGTGTGTGTGTGTGTGTGTGTGTGTGTGTGTGTGTGTGTGTGTGTGTGTGTGTGTGTGTTGTGTGTGTGTGTTGTGTGTGTGTGTGTGTTGTGTGTGTTGTGTGTGCGTTGTGTGTGTTGTGTGTATGTGTGTGTTGTGTTAGTTGTGTTAGTTGTGTGTGTATGTGTGTGTGTGTGTGTAAGGGTCATTCTTCTCTCCTGGATACGTACATGTACACATGATCACAGAGATGACCTTGGTGATATGCAGCCTTATGTGTTCGCTCACAGTTTGTACGCCTGATGCACATGTCATGTACGTGTGTTCATTCAGATGTGTCTTGAGCGGCGGTCCAGCTAAGACCTGTGGTGAATCAGAACTACAGGTCTTGTTCCTATCCATCTTGTCAATTCCTCTAAGTATTTTATGTCATTATCATGTCCTTCCCCCTATCCCTCCTGTCCTCCAGTGTCGTCAGGTTAATTTCCTTAACCCTCCTCGTAGGACATATCCCTTAGCTCCTGGACTAGTCTTGTTGCAAACCTTGCACTTTCCTCCAATTTCTTGACGTGCTTGACCAGGTGTGGGTTCCATACTGGTGCTGCATTCTCCAATAGGCCTGACATACACGGTGTACAGAGTCTTGAATGACTCCTTACTCAGGCGTAGAAACGCTATTCTTAGGTTTGCCAGGCGCCCATATGCTGACAAGTTATTTGGTTGATGTTCGCCTCAGGAGATGTACTCGGTATTATACTCACCCCAAAATCCTTTTCCTTGAGTGAGGTTTGTAGTCTTTGGCCACCTAGCCTATACTCTGTCTGCGGTCTTCTTTGTCCTTCCAGAATCTTCATGACTTTGCACCTGGTGGGGTTAAATTCCAGGAGCCAGTTGCTGGACCATGCTTGCAGCCTGATCCTCATCCGATTGAATTCTCCGCATTAACTTCACATCATCTGCAAACAGGGGCAATTCTGAGTCTATTCCTTCCGTCATGTCATTTACATATACCAGAAAAATCATCGGTCCTAGGACTGACCCCTGTGGAACCCCGCTCGTCATAGGCGCTCCTCTGACACCTCGTCACGTACCATGACTCGCTGTTACCTTCCTGTCAAGTATTTTTTATCCACTGCAGTGCCTTTACTGTTATAGTTGCCTGATCCTCTAGCTTTTGCACTAATCTCTTGTGTCAACTGAATCGAAAGCCTTCTACAGTCCAAGAAAATGCAGTCTACCCACCCTCTCTCTCTCGTCTTACTGCGTCACCTTGTCGTAAAACTCCAGTAGGTTTGTGACACAGGATTTCCCTATCCTGAAACCGTGACGGTTGTCGTGTATAAGATTTTTCCTTTCTAGGTGCTATACCATTCATCTCCTGATAATCTCCGTGACTTTGCATACTATACATGTCACTGTCACTGGTCTGTAGTTTAATGCTGCCTGTCTATCTCCATTCTTAAAAACTGGTAGTTGCCTTGTTTCGACAGATGTTTTGAAGATTGTTGTTAGTGGCACACACAGTGCCTCTGCTCCCTCTCTCAGGACCCACCAAGAGATGTCCGGCCCCATTGGTTTTGAGGTACCTAGTTCACTTAGCAGCCTCTTCACCTCCTCGGTTATGTGTATTGTGTCCACCATTCCGGCTTCCTGGAGGCCTTTGTCTTCACTGAAGCTACTTCTCTAAATCTCATGTTGATCTCCTCACATACTTCTCGGTGGTTTCCTGTGATCTTTCCCCCTCCCCCTTCCTTCCTCAGCCTGATTATCTGGTCACTGACTGTTGTGTTCCTCCTGGTGTGGCTGTACAACAGCTTCAGGTCAGACTTGGCTTTCAATGCTATGTCATCTTCATATTGACATTGGGCCTCCTCTTATCTATGCATATTCGGTCTGGCTCTTACACTGTTTATGTACTCAACTAATTGTACTCACCTAATTGTGGTTGCAGGGGTCGAGACTCAGCTCCTGGCCCCGCCTCTTCACTGTCCGCTACTGGGTCTCAGCTCTCCCTGCTCGATGAGCTTTATCATACCTTGTCTTAAAACTATGTATGGTTCTTGCCTCCACTATATCTTTCTCTAGACAATTCCACTTCCTGACTACTCTGTGGCTGAAGAAATGCTTCCTAACATCCCTTTGACTCATCTGAGTCTTCAGCTTCCAGTTGTGTTCCCTTGTTTCTGTGTTCCCTCTCTGGAACATCCTGTCACTGTCTACCTTGTCAATTCCCCGCAGTATTTTGTATGTCGTTATCATGTCTCCTCTAACCCTTCTTTCCTCCAGTGTTGTTAGTCCTATTTCCCTCAAACTTTCTTCATAGGACAGACCCCTGAGTTGTGGAACTAACCTTGTCGCAAACCTTTGCACTCATGTGTGCGTATGTTAGTTACCATTTTTGTCCTAGGCACATGTCGATTAGACACTAGGCCTGTTGTATGTATGTGTGTGTGTGTAACGAAACACTTCGAAATGTTTCGGCCCCGCCGGGAATTGAACCCGGGCCCTCCGTGCGTGAAGCAAGAGCGCTAGCCACCATGCCATCGGGGCATGTATGTGTGTGTGTGTGTGTGTGTGTGTGTGTGTACTGGCACGATATCAGTTAACAGATATGTCTTTTTATCTTCCCTGATAGCTGACATTACTGAGTGTGCGTACAGCGGGTGAATCGAGCCTTCACCACACCTTGTACAGAATAATCTACCGGTTTACCGCTTCACGCACGGTATATTACTACTAATGACCTCCTCCGGTACCTCACTGACCTCCAGTACCTCACTGACCTCCAGCACCTCACTGACCTCCAGCATCTCATACTGACCTCCAGCACCTTATAATGACCTCCAGCACCTCATATTGACCTCCAGCACCTTATAATGACCTCCAGCACCTCATATTGACCTCCAGCACCTTATATTGACTTCCAGCACCTCATAATGACCTCCAGCACCTCATATTGACCTCCAGCACCTCATATTGACTTCAGCACCTCATAATGACCTCCAGCACCTCATATTGACCTCCAGCACCTCATATTGACCTCCAGCACCTCAAATTGACCACCAGCACCTTATAATGACCTCCAGCACCTCATATTGACCTTCAGCACCTTATAATGACCTCCAGCACCTGATATTGACCTCCAGCACCTCATATTGACCTCCAGCACCTCATAATGACCTACAGCACCTCATATTGACCTCCAGCACATCATATTGACCTCCAGCACCTCATATTGACCTCCAGCACCTCATATTGACCTCCAGCACATCATATTGACCTCCAGCACCTCATATTGACCTCCAGCACATCATATTGACCTCCAGCACCTCATATTGACCTCCAGCACATCATATTGACCTCCAGCACCTCATATTGACCTCCAGCACCTCATATTGACCTCCAGCACCTCATATTGACCTCCAGCACCTCATATTGACCTCCAGCACCTCATATTGACCTCCAGCACCTCATATTGACCTCCAGCACCTCATTTGACCTCCAGCACCTCATATTGACCTCCAGCACCTCATATTGACCTCCAGCACCTCATATTGACATCCAGCACCTCATATTGACCTCCAGCACCTCATATTGACCTCCAGCACCTCATATTGACCTCCAGCACCTCATAATGACCTCCAGCACCTCATATTGACCTCCAGCACCTCATATTGACCTCCAGCACCTCATAATGACCTCCAGCACCTCATATTGACCTCCAGCACCTCATAATGACCTCTGTTTCAACAGAGCGAAAAAATACGAAATTTTATTTCATCTTCAACACGAAAAAAAAATGAAAAAAATGTCTGGGATGAAGAAGTGAAGAAACATTAATCAAATTGATGGACAGAAACGTTGAATAAATAGCAATGTGAAGGAGGAGGAGCTGGAGGTGGTGGTGATGGTGGTGATGATGGTGATGGTGGTGATGGTGGTGATGGTGATGGTGATGGTGGTGGTGGTGGTGGTGGAGGTAGTGATGGAGGTGGAGGAGGTGGTGATGGAGATAGTGGAGGTGGTGGTAGAGGTGGAGGAGGTGGTGATGGAGGTAGTGGAGGTGGTGGTAGAGGTGGAGGTAGTGGAGGTGGTGGTAGAGGTGGAGGTAGTGGAGGTGGTGGTGGTAGAGGTGGTGGTGGTAGAGATGGTGGTGGAAGAGGTGGAGGTGGTGGAGGAGCAGGAGGTGAAGCATGACATCAGAACGCAAGTCATACTTCTCTTTTTTCAATCCTTCAAGGATGTACATTAACCTCCTCTTCTTCCTCTTCCTCTTTCGTTATGCTTCCATCCTTCTTTTTTCCCTCACTTCCCTCTTCTTATTCCTCCCTTTCCCTTATTCTCTTGTTTCTTCTAATAAGTTTCTCCCAGTCTCTTTTATTCTTCCTTTTTATTTCTTCTCTTTTTCCTGATTCTCTTTCTTCCTTTTTTTAGCTTCTCTTTTTTCTTCTTCATCTCCATTTATTAATTATCATCTTTCTATTTGCGTCTCTTCCTCTCTACTCCTTTTGACTATAATAATAAAATTATAATAATAACTAATAATAATAATAATTATAATAATAATAATAATAGTAATAATAATAATGGTGGTAGTTGTAGTAATAATAATAATAATGGTATTACAAATAATGGTAGTAGTAGCAGTAGTAATAATAATAATGATAATGAAAATAATAATAATAATAATAATAATAATAATAATAATAATAATAATACTGCTAATAATAATAATAATACTGATAATAATAATAATAATAATAATAATAATAATAATAATAATAATAATAATAATAATAATACTGCTAATAATAATAATAATAATAATACTGATAATAATAATAATAATAATAATAATAATAATAATAATATAGAATAAGTAAGGATAGTGTGGGAGATAACGGATAACAGAAGACTGTTGAAGAGTGACTGTGAAGGTGTAGTGACTGGTGCAATATTGACCTCTAGTGTACACCAGCTGTTCAGGTGCCCCCCCCACACACACACACAGATGAGTCACAGGGATGTTAGGAAGTATTTCTTCAGCCATAGAGTTGTCAGGAAGTGGAACAATCTGGGGAGTGGTGTAGTGGAGGCAGGATCCATACATAGCTTTAAGAAGAGGTATGATAAAGCTCATGGAGCAGGGAGAGAGTAGACCTAGTAGCCGGGCCAGGAGCTGTGCCATGTGGGACAGGTAACGCTGGTAGTAGAAACAGTACAATAACATACTATATTTATATACTACTCAGGATAGTAATGACATTTGAAATTATCTTAAGATCACTAAGAGCATTACAGTCTACGAGACAATCCAAAATAAAAATATATTATTATAGAGCGGGATAAAAATATATATTTATAGTTAAGGTCAGCTGGGGTGACGATACATATCTTAAGAATGACTTTGTAATCTTAAGACTTTCTTGAAGGACCTCAGTTAACATGACTCTGCCAGCGTCTTGGGATACTTAACAAGACATAACCAAACAGTTGTCTACATTAAAACGCTTTGCATATATATATATATATATATATATATATATGCAGACAACCTCTATGAAAAATCTGTCATTTATATTTTGATATCACCTGTTTACTGTGATCTTTTTTGCAATTATATATATATATATATATATATATATATATATATATATTCTGTGTATAACGTGGTTATTATGTATGTGTGGTTTCTTTACAGATGGCACTACAATGTTGGCAGGTGGTGGCGTGATGGTGCTGGTAATGGCAGCCTCAGGGATGGCAGCAGCAAGAGGCATCATAGGTAAGTCATCCCACATACCTGCGTCTCTTACACCTGAGTCTCACCTTCACCTAGAAGTTAATAGGTACTTGGGTGTTGTTCCACTGCTGTGGGTGGCATCCGGGCAAGTTAAACGGGATGAGCAAGTCCCCTTACACCTGCTACCCTTCCTCGCCTAGCAGTAAATAGGTGCCTGGGCGTTGTTCCACTACTGTGGGTTGTATCCTGGGTAAGAAAGATTTCTCTCTCTCTCTCTCTCTCTCTCTCTCTCTCTCTCTCTCTCTCTCTCTCTCTCTCTCTCTCTCTCTCTGTCTCTCTATCATACACACACACACACACACACACTAGTCCTCCTGGAATTATAATATAAGTAGGCAGAATAGTAGTAGTAGTAGCAGAAATAGTAGCATCAGTAGTATTAATATAGTGAGTAATCCATATTTGCTCAATATAACAATAATTTCTTCAGTAATAAAAGCTATACAACGAAATCTCTATAAAGAAAGATGTGAGGCAGGTATAATTACATTATATTTCATCGTATCTTCCCCACAATGATCGGATATAAGAGAAGTGACTTATAAGATGCGACCTTCAGTGAAGGTCTGCTTTGCTCTCTGTCAATCTGAAGAAGATGTCCTCTCTGAGCTACTCTACCAGCAGCTGAAGGAAGAACTGAGGGTAGCTAAGCTTGAGATACAGCGACTGACTGAGGAAAACAAGAGGATTCGTAGTAATCCTCCTGTTGAGAATCCTCAAGCCAGGAAAGGAACCTGGACAGTGGCTAAAACGCATGGGACAAAGTTAAGGCTCAAGAGGACGGGTGGAGAGGTAGAAACAACGAAGACCCAGGAGAATGTTGTGGAAACATCGAACCCATTCTCCGTGCTACCCGATGAATGTGAGTCGACTTCTGGGAGCGTCACGACGAAAGACACAAAGGAAGGTAAAAACATTGTTGTTGTTGGGGACAGTCAGGTTAGGTACATGGATAGGGCTTTCTGTTTGATTGATAGGAGTAGGAGACAGAGGGTTTGCTTTCCTGGGGCTGGGATGGAGGATATTGTTAGCCGTCTGACGACATCATGAGAGGTAATGGGAGCAATCCTATTATCTGTCTCAGTGCTGGAGGCAACGATGTTGGCAGACGTAGGAGTGAGGACCTGACTAGCAGGTTTAGGTCAGCAATAGACATAATTAGGAAGAAGGTGGGAACCCTGTCATATGTGGTATTTTGCCAAGGAGAGGAGTTGAATGAATGGCTGTCCAGGGCAATTGGTGTCAATTGCTGGCTGGACAAATACTGTAAGGAAAATTCAGTAACATTCATTGATAACTGGGACCTCTTCTATGGCAGAAATGACATGTATGCCAGGGATGGGGTTCACTTATCCAGGTCTGGGGTGGGGCACTGGCAACTGCAGTGGAGGGAGCTGTTAGGGCTTTAAACTAGAAATAGTTAGTGGTATGGGTTTTGGGGGGGAAACAGAGAAGTCCCAGTGTAGTAATATTATAAGTTGTAGGAGAACTAGTAATAGGCAGAATAAGGTGGATAGTGGAAAGCTAGTGACACTAGATGACAAGGACAGTAATAGGTATAGTGGAAAACAGAGATGAGCAGGAAGGGTAAAGAGAAAGGAGGGTCTCTAAATATATATTACACCAATAGTCGTAGTGCTAGGAATAAGATGGACGAGTTGAGATTAGTTGCAAGTACGGGTAATATTGATGTTTTTGCAATAACTGAGACATGGTTTAATATGAAAAATCGGGACTTGCCTGCCGAATGTCACATTCAGGGTTTTAAATTGTTCCAAGTAGACAGAAGTATCGGGAAAGGGGTGGGGTGGCACTCTATGTCCGTGATCATTTAAATTGTTGCATAAAAACGGGTATAAAGTCTGAATTAACACATACAGAGTCTGTCTGGATAGAATTTTCAGAGGGGTGTGAAAAATTGATTTTAGGCGTGATTTACCGTCCTCCAAACTTAGATAGGGAACAAGGGAGACTACTTTGGGAGGAAATTGTTAAGGCCACAAGACACGATAACGTAGTAATTTAGGGACTTTAACTTTAGTCAGATTGATTGGAATTTCATGACAGGGAATTTAGAATCTAACGACTTTTAGAAGTAGTTCAGGATTGCTTTTTGAAGCAGTTTGTAACAGAACCTACAAGGGGAAATAACCTACTTGACTTGGTTCTGGCAAGCAAGGAAACCCTTGTTAATAATTTAGAAATTACAGAGGAACTCGGCTCAAGCGACCACAAGTCAATTACCTTTAGCATTGAATGGATGTATGATAGTAGGGATAATTCAGTAATGGTCCCAGATTTTCGCTTAGCAGATTATAATGGACTTAGAGAACACTTATCAACTGTGGACTGGGGTGAAGAAGAGAGGTATCAATATGACAGTTTTCTTAACACTATACAGGCTGCCCAAAGAACATTTATCCCATATAAAGAAATTAGATCAAGTAGAAATGACCCAAAATGGATGAATAATAGGCTCAAATATCTTTTAGGGCAGAAGAAAGGAATTTATAGGCGCATAAAAGAGGTGAGGGTCATCTTATAAATCAGTATACTGACATTAAGAGGGACGTTAAAAGGGAATAAGAAAAGCTAAACGGGACTATGAAATTAAAGTTGCTAGGGATTCAAAAACTAACCCAAAAGTTTTTTCCAGGTTTATAGAACAAAAGTTAGGGATAAGATAGGTCCCCTTAAAAATAACTTTGGGCATCTTACTGACAAGGAGAATGATATGTGCTCTATTTTAATAATTATTTTCTCTCGGTTTTCACACAGGAAGACATTAATAATATCCCAGTAATTAATTTTTACAGAGGCCCAGAAGAAGATAAATTATGTAATATCACAGTCACTGGCGAGGTGATTATGAAACAGCTGGACCGACTGAAACAAAATAAGTCGCCGGGTCCTGATGAGCTTTTTGCAAGGGTTCTTAAGGAATGCAAAATGGAACTCTGTGAACCAATATCTAACATTTTTAATTTATCTCTTCAAACAGGTGTAGTGTCTGATATGTGGAAGATGGCTAATGTAATTCCTATTTTTAAAGCAGGGGACAAGTCACTACCGTCAAACTACCGCCCAATAAGCCTGACCTCAATTGTAGGCAAATTACTAGAGTCAATTATAGCTGATATTATTAGAAGCCATCTAGATAACCATAATTTGATTAATGATACCCAGCATGGATTCACGAGGGGCCGTTCCTGCCTATCTAATTTATTAACCTTCTTCAGTAAAGCTTTGAGGCTGTTGATCACGATAAAGAATTGATATTGTTTATTTAGACTTTAGTAAGGCTTTTGATAGAGTACCGCACCAGAGACTGTTAAAGAAAGTGGCAGCTCATGGCATTGGGGGAAAAGTGCTGTCATGGATCGAGTCATGGCTCACCAATAGGAAGCAGAGAGTGTGCATAAATGGGGTTAAATCCGAATGGGGACTTGTAACAAGTGGTGTTCCACAGGGATCAGTCTTAGGCCCATTGTTATTTATAATATATATCAATGACCTTGATGAGGGAATTACTAGTGATATGAGCAAATTCGCCGACGACACGAAGATAGGTAGGATAATTGATTCAAACATAGATGTCATAGAACTTCAGGAAGATTTAGACAAACTTAATTCGTGGTCAGAAAAGTGGCAGATGCAGTTCAATGTAGATAAATGCAAGGTTCTGAAGCTCGGGAGTGTCCATAACCCAAGCACTTATAAGTTAAATAACGTAGAACTTAGCCATACAGATTGCGAGAAGGACTTGGGGGTGATGGTAAGCAGCAACCTTAAACCAAGACAGCAATGCCTAAGCGTACGTAATAAGGCAAATAGATTACTGGGATTTATATCAAGAAGTGTTAGCAACAGAAGTCCAGAGGTTATATTACAGCTTTATACATCATTAGTAAGGCCTCACCTAGATTACGCAGCTCAGTTTTGGTCTCCATATTACAGAATGGACATAAATTCGTTAGAAAACATTCAGCGTAGAATGACTAAATTAATACATAGCATTAGAAATCTTCCTTACGAAGAAAGATTGAAGACCCTAAAATTACATTCACTTGTAAGACGTAGAATGAGGGGAGACATGATCGAGGTATACAAGTGGAAAATGGGTATTAACAAAGGGGATATAAATAAGGTCTTGAGGATATCTCTCCAAGAGAGAACCCGCAATAATGGATTCAAGTTAGATAAGTTTAGATTAGTCAAGGTGAACGCTTTGGTGAAATCAGGGAACCTAAGGACTGGGGCTGATGTTAACCTATTCTTAAGTGTGACGAAAGCTCTTTCTTGGTCACACGTCCACTCAAAGGGAACATCTTTCTTAAGGAGCTGCGTCAAGGGTGCAGCTAAGGTGGAGAAACCGGCTATGAAAGTATTGGTTTGGAAATAGGGTAGTTGATGAGTGGAACAGTCTGCCTAGTAGGGTTATTGAAGCTAGGACCTTAAGTAGTTTCAAATTTAGGTTGGATAAATTCATGAGTGAGAGGGGTTGGATTTGAGTGGGACTCGCGCATGAGTGGGTAGAATTGTCAAAGCTTATTTCTTGGGTAGCATTGAAAATTGGGTTGAGCAAATATTCTGTTAGTGGGACGGATTGTGAAGGACCTGCCTAGTATGGGCCAACAGGCCTGCTGCAGTGTTCCTCCTTTCTTATGTTCTTATGTTCTTAGTGGACTGGTGTGGGTGGCATCCTGAGGGACAAGATTGAGGACCACAATGGAAATAAGAGTCCTCGATGACGCAGACTGCGGCCAGCAGTAACAGCCTGGTTGATCAGGCTCTGGTCCAACGGGAGGCCTGGTCACAGACCGGGCCGCGGGGGCGTTGACCCCTGGAATTCTCTCCAGGTAGACTCCAGGTAACCCTCCGGGGTTAAAACTCCCAAGAAATCTTATGTTATCTTAGTGTGGTAGCCAGGTTATCACTGCACGGACTGGTCTCTGTGCGGCCTTGCACATGTTTGGGGTGCAATCTTTAACCCTACCTCTCCTTCTTAATGGGGCGAGGTTTGATCCTCCACACCGTCAGCAGATATTGGCCTGTACCTGCACATTGTTGCTGGCTTCAGGGCGCATTAGGAATATATAATACGCAGTTATTACTCAATTGAAAATAAATGGTATAAAATACCGACACAATGGAGGTTTAATGTTGGCAATTTTCCATTACTCAATTGAATTGAGGTTCCTTGTCCGAGCGTTGGACGCTAGGGCTCGATACGGCGTATGCTGTCAGTGGCCCTATAAACCCCAACAACAACAACGTGTTTTGGAAGACACTTTACCACACACATCCATAGACTTGAGACTTACCATCAACACTGGACTTACACACCTCTATCAAACGCCCTCACAATCTTGATAATCTCTTCACAGCTTTATACCAACCTGCTCCTCCCCCTCCATGCTTTTGCTCTTGTTTTACACTTATACTTTCTCTCATCAGCTTTCCTATTTTAATAACAATATACTATTTCTAAATCTTTTGTCTTTTACTCACTTCTAACTGCCATTGCCATTGCCTTGTTCAGGTCCGTGGAGCAGCTTGCCCATTGTTCTTTGAGCCCCCGACCTCCTAGTCCCTGGACCCATTATGTACCTCTGTAATATTTTGACTACCACCCACACCATGGGTATGGGGTGCATAATAAAGATATTAAACTAACTAAACCTCTTACCTTTGCCCGATATGCGACCAGTCTTGCAGATGTAGACAGAGAGATGTCAGTGTTTTTTATGTTCAATCTAAGCTTTACAATGACTAGCGGTTGGGTTTAGTTCTGACTCTTTTCCTTAGTCTATAATACTTCCTCTCCCCCACCTATTCTTCGCCTATCCCCACTTATAATACTTCTCCCCCACCTATTCTTCGCTTATCCTCACTTATAATACTTCATCTCCCCCACCTATTCTTCGCCTATCCCCACTTCCCTCGCCCCATGTGGGTTCTTACCTGTGACTCCTTCCTTCCTTCGTTCATTGCTAATGAACGTTTTCTAACACAAAATTACATTATAATTCTGTGGGAAGTATATATATATATATATATATATATATATATATATATATATATATATATATATATATATATATATATATATATATATATATATAT
>WNWK01034537.1:0-20394 GCA_009830355.1 Cherax destructor
CTACAACTAAGGTCAAGTTGGGGTAGTTAGACGAGGCTTGTCCCTGCTTTAAAAGCATTACATTCCACTAACAATATTTGCTCAACCCAATTTTCAAAGCTACCAATAAAAAGCTTGACAATTCTACCCACTCATTGCCTAAAGTCCCACTCAATCAACCCCTCTTCATCATGAATTTATCAACCTAAATTTGAACTACCCAAGGTCTAACTAATGCCCTACTAGGCAGACTGTTCCATCATCAACTACCCTTTTCAATACCAAGCTTTCCTATATCCTTCTAATCTAAACTTACTAACTTGAATCCATTAGTGGGGTCTCTCTTGGAGATATCCTCAAGACCTTATTTATATCCCTTTTAAATTAACAATTTCCACTTGTAAGTCTGATAATTCCCCTCATTCAGGCATTAAATGAATGTAATTTTAGGGATCTTCCAACTTTCTTCGTAAGGAAGATTTCAATGTATTATTGAATTTATATTCAGCAATGTTTACTAGAATTATGTCCATTCTGTAATATGAGCCAAACTAGCTGGTATCTAGGTAGACTTACTAATGATTACTAACTGTATTAACCTTCTGGACTTTGTTGTAAACCTCTTGAATAACCTCGCAGTAATTCTGGCACATGAACCTTTAAGTACTTAGACAATTGCTGCTTGGTTACAAGCATTACTCTTCCATTACGAAGTTTCTAGAATCTTATAGGTCAATTCCTACGATTTAATGATTAGGCTGGTTTGGACGTAAGAAGCTTAGACCAGTTTATTATGCAATTGCAAAGATGCATAATGACCCAAAGGATGAAAATGCTCAAATCTTTCGAGAAAAATTTTGGCTATCAAATGAGTCATTAGTGTATATTGCATTGGCTAAGGTAGAACTAACGGCTAAATAAGTCTAGGTCAAATACCAAATTTCAGGTTGACATTATGATAGATATTAAAAATTATGGGTATCTCTGACAAGAATGATGTGCCTATTTTTAATAAATTTCCTTAGTTTCACCAGACACTAATCCGAATTGGATTAGACACATATACCTTGTACTATGAAAACGTTGACAAGGTTCCAAAAAAAAAAAAAAAAAAAAAAAAAAAGAGAGTCCCTGTAAATAAGAACATAAGAACATAAGAAAGGAGGAACACTGCAGCAGGCCTGTTGGCCCATACTAGGCAGGTCCTTCACAATCCGTCCCACTAACAGAATATTTGCTCAACCCAATTTTCAATGCTACCCAAGAAATAAGCTTTGACAATTCTACCCACTCATGCCGAGTCCCACTCAAATCCAACCCCTCTCACTCATGAATTTATCCAACCTAAATTTGAAACTACCCAAGGTCTAGCTTCAATAACCTACTAGGCAGACTGTTCCACTCATCAACTACCCTATTTCCAAACCAATACTTTCCTATATCCTTTCTAAATCTAAACTTATCTAACTTGAATCCATTATTGCGGGTTCTCTCTTGGAGAGATATCCTCAAGACCTTATTTATATCCCCTTTGTTAATACCCATTTTCCACTTGTATACCTCGATCATGTCTCCCTCATTCTACGTCTTACAAGTGAATGTAATTTTAGGGTCTTCAATCTTTCTTCGTAAGGAAGATTTCTAATGCTATGTATTAATTTAGTCATTCTACGCTGAATGTTTTCTAACGAATTTATGTCCATTCTGTAATATGGAGACCAGAACTGAGCTGCGTAATCTAGGTGAGGCCTTACTAATGATGTATAAAGCTGTAATATAACCTCTGGACTTCTGTTGCTAACACTTCTTGATATAAATCCCAGTAATCTATTTGCCTTATTACGTACGCTTAGGCATTGCTGTCTTGGTTTAAGGTTGCTGCTTACCATCCCCCCCAAGTCCTTCTCGCAATCTGTATGGCTAAGTTCTACGTTATTTAACTTATAAGTGCTTGGGTTATGGACACTCCCGAGCTTCAGAACCTTGCATTTATCTACATTGAACTGCATCTGCCACTTTTCTGACCACGAATTAAGTTTGTCTAAATCTTCCTGAAGTTCTATGACATCTATGTTTGAATCAATTATCCTACCTATCTTCGTGTCGTCGGCGAATTTGCTCATATCACTAGTAATTCCCTCATCAAGGTCATTGATATATATTATAAATAACAATGGGCCTAAGACTGATCCTGTGGAACACCACTTGTTACAAGTCCCCATTCGGATTTAACCCCATTTATGCACACTCTCTGCTTCCTATTGGTGAGCCATGACTCGATCCATGACAGCACTTTTCCCCCAATGCCATGAGCTGCCACTTTCTTTAACAGTCTCTGGTGCGGTACTCTATCAAAAGCCTTACTAAAGTCTAAATAAACAATATCGAATTCTTTATCGTGATCAACAGCCTCAAAAGCTTTACTGAAGAAGGTTAATAAATTAGATAGGCAGGAACGGCCCCTCGTGAATCCATGCTGGGTATCATTAATCAAATTATGGTTATCTAGATGGCTTCTAATAATATCAGCTATAATTGACTCTATAATTTGCCTACAATTGAGGTCAGGCTTATTGGGCGGTAGTTTGACGGTAGTGACTTGTCCCCTGCTTTAAAAATAGGAATTACATTAGCCATCTTCCACATATCAGACACTACACCTGTTTGAAGAGATAAATTAAAAATGTTAGATATTGGTTCACAGAGTTCCATTTGCATTCCTTAAGAACCCTTGCAAAAGCTCATCAGGACCCGGCGATTTATTTTGTTTCAGTCGGTCCAGCTGTTTCATAATCATTTCGCTAGTGACTGTGATATTACATAATTTATCTTCTTCTGGGCCTCTGTAAAAATTAATTACTGGGATATTATTAATGTCTTCCTGTGTGAAAACCGAGAGAAAATAATTATTAAAAATAGAGCACATATCATTCTCCTTGTCAGTAAGATGCCCAAAGTTATTTTTAAGGGGACCTATCTTATCCTAACTTTTGTTCTATAAACCTGGAAAAAACTTTTGGGTTAGTTTTGAATCCCTAGCAACTTTAATTTCATAGTCCCGTTTAGATTTTCTTATTCCCTTTTTAACGTCCCTCTTAATGTCAGTATACTGATTTATAAGATGACCCTCACCTCTTTTTATGCGCCTATAAATTCCTTTCTTCTGCCCTAAAAGATATTTGAGCCTATTATTCATCCATTTTGGGTCATTTCTACTTGATCTAATTTCTTTATACGGGATAAATGTTCTTTGGGCAGCCTGTATAGTGTTAAGAAAACTGTCATATTGATACCTCTCTTCTTCACCCCAGTCCACAGTTGATAAGTGTTCTCTAAGTCCATTATAATCTGCTAAGCGAAAATCTGGGACCATTACTGAATTATCCCTACTATCATACATCCATTCAATGCTAAAGGTAATTGACTTGTGGTCCTGAGCCGAGTTCCTCTGTAATTTCTAAATTATTAACAAGGGTTTCCTTGCTTGCCAGAACCAAGTCAAGTAGGTTATTTCCCCTTGTAGGTTCTGTTACAAACTGCTTCAAAAAGCAATCCTGAACTACTTCTAAAAAGTCGTTAGATTCTAAATTCCCTGTCATGAAATTCCAATCAATCTGACTAAAGTTAAAGTCCCTAAATTACTACGTTATCGTGTCTTGTGGCCTTAACAATTTCCTCCCAAAGTAGTCTCCTTGTTCCCTATCTAATGTAATTCCTATTTTTAAAGCAGGGGACAAGTCGTTACCATCAAATTACCGCCCAATAAGTCTAACATCAATTGTAGGCAAATTACTAGAGTCGATTATAGCTGATAACATAGAAGCCATCTCAATAGGCATAATTTGATTAATGATGCTCAGCATGGATTCATCAGGGGCCGTTCCTGCCTAACTAATTTATTAACTTTTTTCAGTAAGGCTTTTTGAGGCAGTTGATAATGAAAAAGAATTCGATATCGTTTATTTGGATTTTAGTAAGGCTTTTGATAGAGTACCACATCAGAGACTGTTAAAAAGTGGCTGCTCATGGCTTTGGGGGGAAAAGTGTTGTCATGGATCGAGTCATGGCTCACCAATAGGAAGCAGAGGTGTGCATAAATGGGGTTAAATCGGAGTGGGGATCTGTAACAAGTGGCGTTCCTCAGGGATCGGTTTTGGGCCCATTATTGTTTATAATATATATAAATGACCTTGACGAGGGAATTTCTAGTGATATGAGCAAATTCGCTGATGACACGAAGATAGGTAGGATAATCGATTCAGACGTAGATGTCAGTGAACTACAGGAGGATTTAGACAAACTCAATTCCTGGTCAGAAAAATGGCAGATGCAGTTCAATGTAGATAAATGCAAAGTTCTAAAGCTCGGGAGTGTCCATAACCCAAGCACTTATAAGTTAAATAACGTAGAACTTAGCCATACAGATTGCGAGAAGGACTTGGGGGTTATGGTAAGCAGCAACCTTAAACCAAGACAGCAATGCCTAAGCGTACGTAATAAGGCAAATAGATTACTGGGATTTATATCAAGAAGTGTTAGCAACAGAAGTCCAGAGGTTATATTACAGCTTTATACATCATTAGTAAGGCCTCACCTAGATTACAGCTCAGTTCTGGTCTCCATATTACAGAATGGACATAAATTCGTTAGAAAACATTCAGCGTAGAATGACTAAATTAATACATAGCATTAGAAATCTTCCTTACGAAGAAAGATTGAAGACCCTTAAATTACATTCACTTGTAAGACGTGAATGAGGGAGACATGATCGAGGTATACAAGTGGAAAATGGAGTATTAACAAAGGAGATATAAATAAGGTCTTGAGGTATCTCTCCAGAGAGAACCCGCAATAATGGATTCAAGTTAGATAAGTTTAGATTTAGAAAGGATATGAAGTATTGGTTTGGAAATAGGGTAGTTGATGAGTGGAACAGTCTGCCTAGTAGGGTTATTGAAGCAAGGACCTTGGGTAGTTTTAAATTTAGGTTGGATAAATTCATGAGTGAAAGGGGTTGGATTTGAGTGGGAATTGCACATGAGTAAATAAAATTATCAAAACTTATTTCTTGGGTAGCATTGAAAATTAGGTTGAACAAATATTCTGTTAGTGGGATGGAATGTGAAGGACCTGCCTAGAATGGGCCAACAGGCCTGCTGCAGTGTTCCTCCTTTCTTATGTTCTTATGTTCTTAAATCTAAACTTATCCAATTTGAATCCATTATTGCGGGTTCTCTCTTGGAGAGATATCCTCAAGACCTTATTTATATCCCCCTTATTAATACCCATCTTCCACTTATATACCTCGATCATGTCTCCCCTCATTCTTCGTCTTACAAGTGAATGTAATTTAAGGGTCTTCAATCTTTCTTCATACGGAAGATTTCTAATGCTATGAATTAACTTTGTCATTCGTCGCTGAATGTTTTCTAACGAATTTATATCCATTCTGTAAAATGGAGACCAGAACTGAGCTGCATAATCTAGGTGAGGCCTTACTAATGATGTATAAAGCTGTAATATAACCGCTGGACTTCTGTTTCTTACACTTCTTGATATAAATCCAACCTTTGGACGAAGATCTACTTAGACTAGTGGATGGTACCACTATGACCCCGCCTCCTGCTGCTTCACCTCACCTAACTACAGTATATAAGCCACCTCTACGGACATATACTGTCATTTCTACAAGATTGATGGACTGAACACATCGTCTAAAGGCCGAGGGACTGATTACCTCAAAACTCCAACTCTCCTTACACCTTTCTACTTTGTATTGGACTGATGAAGCCACTGTGTGGCGAAACGTTTCCTCAATAAAGATACCCAAATGTTGCATATGTGTCTAATTTATAACTTGTCGGTTCTCTGAACCATTCATCTATACCCTGTCTGACACAGCAACATCTTGGGATCTTAATACAAACGAATTCTTCAACACTTGTCCAACCTTTGGACGAGATCTCTAGACTAGTGGATGGTACCACTATGACCCCGCCTCCTGCTGCTTCACCTCACCTAACTACAGTATATAAGCCACCTCTACGGACATATACTGTCATTTCTACAAGATTGATGGACTGAACACATCGTCTAAAGGCCGAGGACTGATTACCTCAAAACTCCAACTCTCCTTACACCTTTCTACTTTGTATTGGACTGATGAAGCCACTGTGTGGCGAAACGTTTCCTCAATAAAGATACCCAAATGTTGCATATGTGTCTAATTTATAACTTGTCGGTTCTCTGAACCATTCATGTATACCCTGTCTGACACAGCAACATCTTGGGATCTTAATACAAACGAATTCTTCAACACTTGTCCAACCTTTGGACGAAGATCTACTTAGACTAGTGGATGGTACCACTATGACCCCGCCTCCTGCTGCTTCACCTCACCTAACTACAGTATATAAGCCACCTCTACGGACATATACTGTCATTTCTACAAGATTGATGGACTGAACACATCGTCTAAAGGCCGAGGGACTGATTACCTCAAAACTCCAACTCTCCTTACACCTTTCTACTTTGTATTGGACTGATGAAGCCACTGTGTGGCGAAACGTTTCCTCAATAAAGATACCCAAATGTTGCATATGTGTCTAATTTATAACTTGTCGGTTCTCTGAACCATTCATCTATATTATATAAATCCCAGTAATCTATTTGCTTTATTTCTTAGCTTAGGCATTGCTGACTTGGTTTGAGTTGCTGCTTACCATAACCCCCAGATCCTTTTCGCATTCTGTACGGCTGAGTTCAACATTATTAAGCTGGTAGGTGCTAGGGTTATGAACATTCCCGAGCTTTAGAACTTTGCATTTATCTACATTGAACTGCATCTGCCATTTTTCTGACCAGGAATTGAGTTTGTCTAAATCCTCCTGAAGTTCTGTGACATCTACGTCTGAATCGATTATCCTACCTATCTTCGTGTCATCAGCGAATTTGCTCATATCACTAGTAATTCCCTCGTCAAGGTCATTTATATATATTATAAACAACAACGGGCCCAAAACCGATCCCTGTGGAACGCCACTTGTTACAGATCCCGACTCAGATTTAACCCCATTAATGCACACCCTCTGCTTCCTATTGGTGAGCCATGACTCGATCCATGAAAACACTTTTCCTCCAATGCCGTGAGCAGCCACTTTCTTTAACAGTCTCTGATGTGGTACTCTATCAAAAGCCTTACTAAAATCCAAATAAACAATATCAATTCTTTATCATGATCAACTGCCTCAAAGCTTTACTGAAAAAGTTAATAAATTAGTTAGGCAGGAACGGCCCTGGTGAATCCATGTTGAGTATCATTAATCAAATTATGCCTATCGAGATGGCTTCTTATGTTATCAGCTATAATCGACTCTAATAATTTGCCTACAATTGAAGTTAGACTTATTGGGCGGTAATTTGATGGTAACGACTTGTCCCCTGCTTTAAAAATAGAATTACATTAGCCATCTTCCACGTATCAGACACTACACCTGTTTGAAGAGATAGGTTAAAAATGTTAGTTAAGGGTTCACAGAGTTCAATTTTGCATTCCTTAAGAACCCTTGAAAAAAGCTCATCAGGGCCTGGCGATTTATTTTGCTTCAAACGGTCTATCTGTTTGATAACTATTTCGCTAGTGACTGTGATACTACATAATTTATCTTCTTCAGGCCCACTAAAATACCTAATTCTTGGGATATTATTAGTGTCTTCCTGAGTGAAAACCGAGAGAAAATAATTATTAAAAATAGAGCACATTTCATTCTCTTTGTCAGTAAGATACCCATAATTATTTTTAAGGGGACCTATCTTATCTCTAACTTTTGTTCTATACACCTGAAAAAAACTTTTGGGTTAGTTGTCGAATCCCTAGCAACTTTAATTTCGTAGTCCGCTTAGCTTTTCTTATCCCCTTTTAACGTCCCTCTTAATGTCAATATACTGATTCGTAAGATGACCCTCACCTCCTTTGATACGCCTATAAATTCCTTTCTTCTGCCCTAAAAGATATTTGAGCCTATTATTCATCCATTTTGGGTCATTTCTATTCGATCTAATTTCTTTATATGGGATAAATGTTCTTTGGGCAGCATGTATAGTGTTCAGAAAACTGTCATATTGATAGCTCTCTTCATTACCCCAGTCCACAGATGATAAGTGTTCTCTAAGTCCATTGTAATCTGTTAAGCGAAAATCTGGGACCGTTACTGAGTTATTCCTACTATGAAACTTCCATTCAATGCCAAAGGTAATTGATTTGTGGTCGCTTGCGCCGAGTTCCTCTGTAATTTCTAAATTATTAACAAGGGTTTCCTTGTTTGCCAGATTATTTCCCCTTGTAGGTTCTGTCACAAACTGCTTCAAAAAACAATCTTGAACTACTTCTAAGAAATCGTTAGATTCTAAATTCCCAGTCAAAAAATTCCAATCAATTTGACTAAAGTTGAAGTCACCCAGAATAACTACGTTATCGTGCATTGTGGCCTTAACAATTTCCTCCCATAGTAGTCTCCCTTGGTCCCTATCTAAGTTTGGGGGACGGTACATCACACCTAAAATCAATTTTTCATGCCCCTCTGAAAATTCTATCCAGACAGACTCTGTGTTAGATTCTTTATCTTTTAACCCCAAACCTCTTGCCAATACCCGAGCATTCACTTCTCTTACAACTCCATCTATAAATATATTGAACAACCATGGTGACATCACACATCCTTGTCTAAGGCCAACTTTTACTGGGAAATAATCTCCCTTTCTCCTACATACTCTAACCTGAGCCTCACTATCCTCGTAAAAACTTTTCACTGCTTTCAATAACCTACCTTCTATTCCATACATTTGCAACATCTGCCACATTGCCTCCCTATCCACCATGTCATACGCCTTTTCCAAATCCATAAATGCCACAAAAAATCTCTACCCTAATCTAAATACTGTTCCCCTATATTTTTTACTGTAAACACTTGGTCTAACACCCCTACCCTTCCTAAAGCCTCCTTGTTCACCTATCCTACTTCCGTCTTACTCTTAATTCTTTAAATAATATCTCTACCATACACTTTACAAGGAATACTCAACAGACTTATTCCCCTATAATTTTTGCATTCTCTTTTGTCCCCTTTGCCTCTACACAAGGGAACCATGCATGCTCTCTGCCAATTCCTAGGTATCTTACCCTCTTCCATTCATTTATTAAATAGAAGCACTAACCACTAAAACTATATCCCCACCTGCTTTTAACATTTCTATCTTTATCCCATCAATCCCAGCTGCTTTACCCCCTTTCATTCTACCCACTGCCTCACGAACTTCCCTACACCCACAACTGGCTCTTCCACACTCCTACAAGATGTTATTCCTCCTTGCCCTATTCACGAAATCACAGCCTCCCTATCTTCATCAACATTTAACAATTCCTCAAAATATTCCTTCCATCTTCCTGATACCTCTAACTCTCCATTTAATAACTCTCCTCTGCGTCCGCTATTATCAAGCCACGGCTTGTGTAGCGGACCAAACGTCATCTGGTTTTCCCGGACTTCCGCGCGGGATAGTTTCGAAAGTGGATTTTATGACTAATAATAATAATAATGACTAATAATAGTCGTTTTATTATAACTAATAATAAAACACATACTAAGAGAGAGAGAGAGAGAGAGAGAGAGAGAGAGAGAGAGAGAGAAGAGCTATCTTCAAGGTAAACAGGTTGCGACTTTCATATAGAGAAATTTTCAGGAGAAAGCTAACTTAGAAGTGTATTATAAATGGAATGTTCTTAGCTTGAAAGTTATCATGGAACCACTACTATGCTTGGAAGTTATCATGGAACCACTACCATGCTTGGAAGTTATCATGGAACCCTACCATGCTTGGAGTTATCATGGAACCCCTACCATGCTTGGAAGTTATCATGGAACCACTACCATGCTTGGAAGTTATCATGGAAACACTACCATGCTTGGAAGTTATCATGGAAACACTACCATGCTTGGAAGTTATCATGGAACCACTACCATGCTTGGAAGTTATCATGGAACCCCTACCATGCTTGGAAGTTATCATGGAACCACTACCATGCTTGGAAGTTATCATGGAACCACTACCATGCTTGGAAGTTATCATGGAACCACTACCATGCTTGGAAGTTATCATGGAACCACTACCATGCTTGGAAGTTATCATGGAACCACTACCATGCTTGGAAGTTATCATGGAACCACTACCATGCTTGGAAGTTATCATGGAACCCCTACCATGCTTGGAAGTTATCATGGAACCACTACCATGCTTGAAAGTTATCATGGAACCACTGCCATGGTTGGAAGTTATCATGGAACCACTACCATGCTTGGAAGTTATCATGGAACCACTACCATGCTTGAAAGTTATCATGGAACCTCTACCATGCTTGGAAGTTATCATGGAACCACTACCATGCTTGGAAGTTATCATGGAACCACTACCATGCTTGGAAGTTATCATGGAACCACTACTATGCTTGGAAGTTATCATTGAACCACTACCATGCTTGGAAGTTATCATGGAACCACTACCATGCTTGGAAGTTATCATGGAACCACTACCATGCTTGGAAGTTATCATGGAACCACTACCATGCTTGGACGTTATCATGGAACCACTACCATGCTTGGAAGTTATCATGGAACCACTACCATGCTTGAAAGTTATCATGGAACCACTACCATGCTTGGAAGTTATCATGGAACCACTACCATGCTTGGAAGTTATCATGGAACCACTACCATGCTTGGAAGTTATCATGGAACCACTACCATGCTTGGAAATTATCATGGAACCACTACCATGCTTGGAAGTTATCACGGAACCACTACCATGCTTGGAAGTTATCATGGAACCACTACCATGCTTGGAAGTTATCATGGAACCACTACCATGCTTGGAAGTTATCATGGAACCACTACCATGCTTGGAAGTTATCATGGAACCACTACCATGCTTGGAAGTTATCATGGAACCACTACCATGCTTGGAAGTTATCATGGAACCACTACCATGCTTGGAAGTTATCATGGAACCACTACCATGCTTGGAAGTTATCATGGAAGCACTACCATGCTTGGAAGTTATCATGGAACCACTACCATGCTTGAAAGTTATCATGGAAGCACTACTATGCTTGGAAGTTATCATGGAACCACTACTATGCTTGGAAGTTATCATGGAACCACTACCATGCTTGGAAGTTATCATGGAACCACTACCATGCTTGGAAGTTATCATGGAACCACTACCATGCTTGGAAGTTATCATGGAACCACTACCATGCTTGGAAGTTATCATGGAACCACTACCATGCTTGGAAGTTATCATGGAACCACTACCATGCTTGGAAGTTATCATGGAACCACTACCATGCTTGGAAGTTATCATGGTACCATTACCATGTTATCCTACTTTTTCTTCCATCACCCCTCTCATTGTTCCCTTCCCTTCGCCCACTCATTCTCTCCGTCATCTCTAGTTCCTCTTCTCTCTTTACCCTCTTTCTATCTCCTTCCTCACCATTTCCAATCATCCTCTTCTCCTCCCTTGTTCCCAAATTCTCCCCTCACCCTCTTCCTCCAACCTTCATTCCTCGTACCGTCACAGGAGACGGAAGGAGTGAGGGATTAGACGAGGAAAGGGGAAAGCAGGAGACGAGGAAGGGGATGATAAGGGATTGAAGAGGATCTGTTCTCCTTCTCTTTCTTAGTCTCTCTCTCTCTCTCTCTCTCTCTCTCTCTCTCTCTCTCTCTCTCGCTCTCACACACAAACACACAAACACACACCCTTCATGCATCAAGGGTGTGGCTTTGATGCTTGGTGAAGGGGTCTTGATCTAAGGAATTGGAGCTGACTCTCTTTCCTTGGATCAAGCCCTAGCAATTTCGCTGACCCCAGGATCCATATAAACTTCGCAAGCTTTGCGCTTCTTCATGAATATATATATATATATATATATATATATATATATATATATGTCGTGCCGATTAGGTAAAACTTGCGATTTTGTCTTAAATAGCAACGCTCTTCTTGCCATATAAGACAAGCGAAAATTTGTTATGCAATTTCGCAAAAATCATTCTGAACTTAACGGAAAAAATATATTTCATTGTGTTTGTTTTTTATTAAATTATTGTAAACGTATCTAAAATATATTTAGTTGGGTTAGGTTAAATTAAATTGCGCTTGTTATAATAAGGTTAGGTAGATTTTCAAAGTTTCTTTTGGTACAAAATTAATTTTTTTTACATTAACATAAATAAAAAAAATATATCTTTAGACGTAGAAGATAAAATTTTAGAAAGGACTTAATTTTAAATGAGTTCTTGCTAATTGACCAGTTTTACCTAATCGGCACGCCATATATATATATATATATCCATATATATATATATATATATATATATATATATATATATATATATATATATATATATATATATATATATATATATATATACAAACATTCGTAGACAGGCGATCTCAACTATGAAAGACAAGCGACCGGGGAAGGGAATCTTTAGCTCAAGTACTTTCACACTTCTCAATGCGTCATCAGGAGCTATGCAATGTTGCAAGGCAGCAACAGAAGGAAGGAAGTTTTCTCAGAGTAGCGCAGTGCGGGTGTGTCACCGGCCGCAACCTCTCTCAGAATGTGGGCAACGATCAGTGCCAACCACACACCACCACCATCCCCCTACTCCCCATATGGGGTAGGAGAGGTTTTGAGAAGTCAAGTATTATGAAATTAGAAGATATAATGGTCTTACAACCAGCACAACTATGACTTAATTGAACTAGCGACACCAACTGTGACCCTTCTGTCTCATTTCAGAACCCCAGAAGCTTTAGTGGCACACCCGTTCTCATACCCCCTCAAAGCCAGACAGTTCATAAACCCAAGAAAACTCGTATCTCTGGGTTTATGGACTATACCTGGCTTTGAGGTATATCTGCCACAGATACACCTTTGGTAAGAATGGGGCCGCCTAGGCGAATCTAAATGAGTCTGTGAGGGGTCGAGGAGCGTGCCAAAGAAGTATTATGGTTAGGAAGAAGAAATTCTCAACAAGTGGTGCCCTTCCCGCTGGTAGGTGAGTTTTGTCCTTTGTCGAGGCATTGTCGAGCATCGTTCAGGAGATTTTCTCGACAATGGGGCTGTCCCGGTGGGGCGGTTTGTGGTCATTAAGAGGGACTGGTCTGCTGGAAGTGTCTGCAGGGATATCACACTGTCTTTCTCCTTCCACAAACTTAAGGTCGGGAATCCCTACACAGCCTTTTAGCATTTTGCTGAATGCAAAACGCTAGGAATGCGGGTAATGCTGTCTGTGTTGCCATGCAAACCTCCTAGTTTCCCTAGTTTCACTGTTAAGTGCTACTTGATCTCAGTGATGATCTTCCAGGGGTAGACTTACGCTTTCCTGAAGATTGGTTTCATGTGTTTGTCGTATTCCATTAATTTCTGGCTGTCAAAGGAGGATACACAATTCAAGAAATAGGATATCCTGAGCAGGGTTAGCTACCTTGTAAAATAATACATTGAATCGTGGGCATTTAAATCACTTATTCTCTGTTCCTCTTTAGGTCATTCAAGCTTTCTCGAAGTCTGTATTAATAGTCTGATGACTCAGAAGTACTACCAGTAGAAGGCTGTTAGTGGTGATTGCAGTTGAAGCTTCGGGTAAGATGGATCTACCTGCAGTAATGACTGGATTGTTGGTCGAGTTGTTTTCACACTGTAAGGGCTGAGGACGAGTCCCAAGGTTTCTTCCCGTGATTTCATCTCTCGAAGATCTGTTAACAGGGGCACTTCCGCACTTGCTAGAGTGCTGTCATCTAGGTACCAGATGTTGAGTTTGCTGATCAATCTGTCAGTGAGCTCTTCAAGCGCTACTCCGAAGAGGAATGGAGCGAGTGGGTCTCCCTGCTAATTAGCTAAACACCATTTTACTTAATGATCGACGAATAATGTTTGGGAAAATACTAAGTAAATGCTTTCGAATGGCTCTTAAAATGACATCTCTTTAAATTAGGGTAAATGCGATCTTGAAGTTTCGTTTAACTCCGGCTTTATCATCGGATAAATCCCTGATGTAAGCCCTTGTTGCATGAGCCGCTGCTTCACTGCCTTGATGGCTTTCAAAGCCAAGTTTGTGTACCATCACACTGGAAGGAATAAGGAATATTTGAGCCCCCTCCCTCCCTCCCTCCTTCCCTCTTACGATCCCCTTCCCCTCTCCTGCACTCACCCTCTCCCACTCACACCTTCTTTACCCCCTCCCACTCCCCATTACCCCTCTCCCCTCCCCTCACAGGAGCGGCTATGAAGGTAGCGTAGCACCGTTATTGGATTAATCTCAGACTTAAGGCTTCTCTTGCTGTGGTAAATGAATTTTGTCGAGTTTACGGCCTTGCCACGTTAAAACTCTCGCGTTCTCCAGATTTTTTCAACCCAAGAGAATATATTATTTTAATATTTTTTTCCTTTCGAGTGTGGGCGTAGGCAGGCCGATGCTGGTCTAGCTTTGGAAGATGGTAGAACGTGGAGTCGAAAAAAGTAGAGAGTCGCATTTAGTAGATGAAAGTAGCGTGTAGTGATAGTAGATGCTGAGAGAAATTACTATCAACAGATCAAATTAAAAAGTAGTATTGATTGAAGCCGACTAGAAAAGTAGATAGTAATAGTAGTAGTAGTAGATAGAAGTAGTAATAGATAGAAGTAGTAATAGATAGAAGTAGTAACAGTAATAGTAGTAGTAGACAGAAGTAGCAATAGTAGTAGTAGATAGTAATAGTAGATAGTAGTAATAGATAGTAAATAGTAGTAATAGAGAGTAGTAAATAGTAGTAATAGATAGTAGTAGACAGTAGTAATATATAGTAGTAGTAGATAGTAGTAATAGTAGTAGATAGTAGTAATAGTAGTAGATAGTAGTAATAGATAGTAGTAGTAGATAGTAGTAATAGACAGTAGTAGTAGTATTAGTAGTAGCAGATAGAAGTAGTAGTAGTAGTCGTAGATAGTAGTAGTAATAGAAAGTAGTAGTAATAGACAGTAGTAGTAATAGACAGTAGTGGTAATAGACAGTAGTAGTAATAGACATTAGTGGTAATAGACAGTAGTGGTAGTATTAGTAGTGGTAGATAGAAGAAGTAATAGACAGTAGTAGTAATAGACAGTAGTAGTAATAGACAGTAGTAGCAATAGACAGTAGTAGCAATAGACAGTAGTAGCAATGGACAGTAGTAGCAATAGCCAGTAGTAGCAATAGCCAGTAGTAGTAATAGACAGTAGTAGCAATAGACAGTTGTGGTAATAGACAGTTGTAGTAATACAGTAGTAGTAATAGACAGTAGTAATAATAGTAGTAGCAATAGACAGTATTAGTAAAAGACAGTAGCAGTAATAGACAGTAGTAGCAATAGACAGTAGTAGTAATAGACAGTAGTAGTAATAGACAGTAGTAGTAATAGACAGTAGTAGTAATAGACAGTAGTAGATAGTAGTAGCAATAGACAGTAGTAGCAATAGACAGTAGTAGCAATAAATAGTAGCAGCAATAGACAGTAGTAGACAGCAGTAGTAATAGACAGTAGTAGCAATAGACAGTAGTAGTAATAGACAGTAGTAGCAATATACAGTAGTAGTAATAGACAGTAGTAGCAATAGACAGTAGTAGCAATATACAGTAATAGCAATAGATATTAGTAGCAATAGACAGTAGTAGTAATAGACAGTAGTAGCAATAGACAGTAGTAGTAATAGACAGTAATAGTAATAGACAGTAGTAGTAATAGACAGTAGTGGTAGTATTAGTAGTAGTAGTATATAGTAGTAGCAATACAGTAGTAGCAATAGACAGTAGTAATAATAGACAGTAGTAGTAATAGTAGTAGTAATAGACAGTAGTAGTAATAGACAGTAGTAATAATAAGACAGTAGTAGTAATAGACAGTAGTGGTAGTAGATAGTAGTAGTGATACAGTAGTAGCAATAGACAGTAGTAATAATAGACAGTAGTAGTAATAGTAGTAATAATAGACAGTAGTAGTAATATGACAGTAGTAATAATAAGACAGTAGTAGTAATAGAACAGTAGTAGTAATAGACAGTAGTGGTAGTATTAGTAGTAGTGTTTAAAAATTTAGATTATTGCTTGTTTCTCTTCTCTTATTAACTTTTGTTACTTCTATATTACGCACATCGTCTCTTTCTCTTTTTTTATTCTCTCTCTCTCTCTCTCTCTCTCTCTCTCTCTCTCTCTCTCTCTCTCACACACACACACACACACACACACACACACACACACACACACACACACACACACACACACACACACACACACACACACATTGCTTCTTATTGTCTCTTTCTCGCTCCTCGTTTCTCAATATTTATCCTTATTCCCGAGTGTTTGCTCACCCATCCGTGGTTGACAAATAGGCGGCAGAGAGTTTGCATAAATGGGGAGAAATCAGAATGGGGACACGTCTCAAGCGGTGTCCCACAGGGGTCAGTTTTGGGCCCCCTGTTGTTTACAATTTACATAAACGACATAGATGAGGAATAAATAGCAACATAAGCAAATTTACTGATGACACTAAAATAGGCCGTCCAATTCATTCTAATGAGGACATTAGAGCACTCCAGGATGATTTGAATAGACTGATGCAGTGGTCGGAGAAGTGGCAGATGCAATTTAATGTAGACAAATGCAAAGTTCTAAATGTTGGGCAGGACAATAACCATGCCACATATAAACTGAATAATGTAGATCTTAATACTTGTGATTGCGAGAAGGATTTAGGAGTTCTGGTTAGCAGTAATCTGAAACCAAGACAACAGTGCATAAGTGTTCGCAATAAAGCTAACAGAATCTTTGGCTTCATATCAAGAAGTATAAATAATAGAAGTCCTCAGGTTGTTCTTCAACTCTATATATCTTTGGTTAGGCCTCATTTAGATTATGCTGCACAGTTCTGGTCACCGTATGACAGAATGGATATAAATGCACTGGAAAACGTACAGAGGATGAGAAAGTTGATCCCATGTATCAGAAATCTTCCCTATGAGGCTAGACTGAGGGCCTTGAATCTGCACTCTCTAGAAAGGCGTAGAATTAGGGGGTATATGATTGAGGTGTATAAATGGAAAACAGGAATAAATAAAGAGGATGTAAATAGCGTGCTGAAAATATCCAGCCAAGACAGGACTAGCAGCAATGGTTTCAAGTTGGAAAAGTTCAGATTCAGGAAGGATATAGGAAAGCACTGGTTTGGTAATAGAGTTGTGGATGAGTGGAACAAACTCCCGAGTACCGTCATAGAAGCTAAGACGTTGTGTAGTTTTAAAAATAGGTTAGATATATACATGAGTTGGTGTGGGTGGGTGTGAGTTGGACCTGACTAGCTTGTGCTACTAGGTCAGATGCCGTACTAATTCCTTAAGTGGAAGTGACCTGACTACCTGGAGTTTACCTGGAAAGTGTTAACTCCAGGTGGTCGGGTATAAGCAGGGGCGTGATGGACCTGCCTTGCATGGGTCAGTAGGCCTGCTGCAGTGTTCCTTTTTTCTTATGTTCTTAACCATCCATGTACCCATTTATCCGTTCATCCATCCAATCATTTACCCGTAGCTCTGTTGGTAGCGCACTCATCTCACACAATGCGTGTCCGTGGTTTGATCCACGGTATGGGTGGAAACACTGTAGGGGGTTGGGGTCGAATCCTCGTGTAAAGTGATAGTGTGTAAGATTTTTGGTTAAATAAAAGCCGCCGGTTCGATTCTCTTCCCGTTTTGTGAACTGGAAAAATTCATTATGATTTGTTTCGAGTGAGTGATCCTTGTTTATTGTTGCTTAAATGAAAAAAGAATGCGTTGGATTTTGTTGTAAAAGGATAAAAGTGAGTAAATTTTTGTTCTGAAATTTGTGCGTGAATTTTTTTTAAAATTTGAAAATTGTGTTTGAATTTTCCTTTAATTTGAAAAATTGTGTTTAAATTTTTCCCTTTTAATTTGAAAAATTTTTGTTTTGAATTTTCCTTAAATTTGATAAATTGTTTTTAATTTTCCTTAAATTTGATAAATTGTGTTTGAATTTTCCTTAAATTTGATAAATTGTTTTTTGAATTTTCCTTAAATTTGATAAATTGTGTTTGAATTTTCCTTAAATTTGATAAATTTGTTTAAATTTTTTTCCTTAAATTTGTAAATTGTTTTGAATTTTTTAAATTTGTAAATTGTGTTTAAATTTTTTTCCTTAAATTTGATAAATTTGTTTGAATTTTCTTAAATTTGATAAAGTGTTTGAATTTTTAATTGATAAAGTGTTTAATTTTTTAAATTTGATAAATTTTTTAATTTTTTTTTTAAATTTTGGAAATTTTTTTTAATTTTGAAAATTTTTAATGTGTTTAAATTTTTTTTAAATTTGGAAAATTGTGTTTAATTTTTTTTAAATTTTATAAATTGTTTTGAATTTTGCTTAAATTTGATTTGTGTTTAATTTTGCTTAAATTTGAAAGAGGTTTTTTTATGTTTTAAGGCCAAAGTTTTAAAAAATTTTTAAAAAGAAAAAAAACATTTTTTTTTAATAGGAAAGTATTTAAATGACTGAAAGTATTATGTCTTTTGGATGTGTTCTATTCTTTAATATTAAAAGAGGCGTTGCATGGCAAAAAAAAGATGCCAAATGCAACTAGGGTAAAAAACAACAACGCAGGAATGGAAGATGGAACAATAAACCCAATCTGTTTTTTTCTCATGGGACTCTGAGCCTAACTTACAGATGAAAAGGACAATATCTCCCTTCCCCAAACAGACGAAATTAGTAAAGGAATCGACCAGTTGACTAACCCGGTTTTGGTTGGGGGGCTACGCCTCTTCCTAAACCTCGTTTGGGGACCGTTAGCGAACTTAAAATGGAAAAAAAACCCGGGGGCGAAATTTGGAAAAACTTCCCAAGTCCCATTTGCAAAATGTCCAAATTTTATAATCTGCAAAAAATCACATTTCTGCCCTCCCCTTTTTTACCATCAGAAATTCTACCTCTGTAAGTAATATAATTTTGAGAGCTTTACTGATGGCATATATAATATAATGTGATTATGTCTTTTTAAAAAACCTGCACATAGGTCCGACTTGGATCATTTACAAAGTCACACTAAGAAAAAGTGGGAGCCAGCAAAAATGCAGGGGGGACAGGAAAGGGGCAAAAAGAGGGGAAAAAAAAAGTGATAAGGCTGGGGGGATTGTCTTTTGTTCACAAATAACCACACCTTTGAGACGAAACTCTAAACGACGTTTCGGTCCTTAACGTTTCTTCACCCAAGGAGATAATCTGTGAATAGTTCCAGCAATGGTATTGGATTCACAAATAACCCCCCAGGATGACGTTTGCTAGTGCTAGACCATCGTCAGGCAGTCGGTAACAACCTGACAGTTTTTGGGGGGACCGAAACGTCGTCTTAAACGTTTTTTTTTGGCAAATTCCTCCCTTCACGGTATGTGATTTATTTTCAAATTTTATAATAAATTTGGTTTAAAGTTTTTTTTGTGATTCAGTGATGGTTTATTTTCTTTGTTACACTATGTGTTTATTTAAATAAATTTATGTGGGAGAGTGCATGATATGCGGCCTTCCCACTTTATATAAAATTTTGACTCTTATTTCATATATTGGGGTTTTAGAGCAACGTGGAATTCAAAACTTCCACTTAACAGCGCCTGGTGCGTGGGGGGGGGGGGGGGAGAGAGAGAGAGAGAGAGAGAGAGAGAGCTTTTTTATTACCTCAGTAGAATCCTATTCAAAAAAATTACTATGAATACTCATAACTCAAGACCTTCCCCAAAAGCTTTCCTAATAAGTCTCTTTCTCCATCCTCATCCTCCCGACTTTCCTACCTCCTTCATTCCATCCCATCACCTCTCTTGCATCAACTTTTATTCCCCCAACTTGAGGTCCCAGGAAGCTTAAACCTCTTTACCCCATTCCTTCGTAGTGAGGGGGGGGGCTCCTATCCCCCCTCCTTCCTATCCCCCGGGATTTATTCTTATCTGGCCTTTGCTCAAATTGTTAATTTCTTAACCCCTGAAACAAAATTAACTCTCCGTTATGGGAAACTGGAAGAGATAATAACTAGAACTGAGGTACTACAAACTCTGATCATTCAACAGAGCGGAAAAATAATGTGAGGGGCCTGGGAGTGGTAATGTCTGAGGATCTACTTTAAAGGGTCCAAAGAACGATCACAACAAAAAAATTTATTGGATGGATAATGGGAAATTCAAAAAAAAGTCCAAGCCAGTGAATCCTTTTCAAATCCCTTTTTCTCTCTAGGCTGGAATATTGCTTCTTAACATCTCCTTCAAAAAGGTGTTTCAGATCT